>MVGT01000794.1:12781-134928 GCA_002174775.1 Macleaya cordata
ACTGTCTCAAATTATACCATCCTCTAAGTCACCTACAAATAACTATGATATTCATTCTTCCACTTAACATGGATATATTTGTGATATAATATATAGTTATGTTTGTTGTTTCCTGTCATAATATATATAGCGAGAAAAAGATAAAGTAAAATTCGCATTCATATAAAATAGAAGTAACATAAGGCTTACAACCCGAGCCATAAAAACATAAGTCTCAAGTTAAAGAGATAGAGGTAGTAAATCATCCACTGTGACTGAAGAGAGGGAGGCCCACATCAAACCCAAAACAAGGAATCCCTCTCCAAGTAAACCACCTCACAGCACAACTAAGGATCCTAACTCGATCCTCAAACGTCAACTGTAAAACCACGAGAATAATTGGGTGAGAAACTCAGTTCGTAAGTCAACCATCCTAATACCATCACATGCAGTGGTTAATCCGATAAAAAGTTCAAAAGCATTTATAAAGCAATGCATCGTATATAGTTGATTGAAAACATCAAAAGAAATCATGCACATATATATATACAAACAATGATAGTGCATTTCTTCTAGCATAGCCAAGGAACACGACTAGAGTAAACCCTAGTCAGATCAACACCAGTGTCCAGATACCCTCGATAGATACTGGTAAGCCACGTGTTCGGATACCCTCAATAGACAACGCAGCAAAGTAGCGTCCGGATACCCTCAACGGACGTGTCCGGATACCCTCAACGGACAACATGCGCATAAGTAACATCAACAATAGTGTCCAGATACCCTCGACAGACACTGGTAAGCTACGTGTCCAGATACCTTCAACAGACAACGTAGCTCAAGTAACATCTGGATACCCTCAACAGACATGGTCGGATACCCTCGACGAATAAAGTGCGCATAAGTCGACGTCTATCACCCATCGGGCAGGCATGCGAACCTCAGCTAAACTAGTTACTCAACACCACCAACAAACATAGTTTACCAGAAAATAATCATGACTTACCAGACTTCCCTAGATGCACCGGTCTCCCTGACTTCCCATACCGCCCGAAAGACAAGAACTCCTAGAAAGCTCTCAGATGGTGTACCACATCTGGATAAGTATGATCCACCATCCTTGTAGAAAGTCCTCAACCCTTTACAGGCTTACCTTAGTGATAATATATAGTGGTATATATATAGGTTGTGTGTATTTTAAGTTAAAGTTCGAAAACTATTTTGGAAGAACCCTTTTTGAAAACCAAAGTCCTTTTTGTAGAAATCCCCTTATAATGTAACCATTCAACCCTCAGAGTTGAAAGGACTCAAGTCACATGACTACCACGTTATTATGCAACATTTGCTTCCTGTATTGCTTAAACATGCTTACCACGAAGACAAGGAGTTGAGAATAGCTATTCATCGCATTAGCATATTCTTTAACATTTTGTGCTCAAAGGTTATTGACAGGGAAGAACTTATAAGTGCAAAAAAGGCTTTAGTGGAGGCAATGTGTAAACTTGAAAAGGAATTTCCGCCTTCCTTTTTGTTACAAGCGTACACTGCATGGTTCATTTAGCTGATGAAGCGTTGATGTGTGGTCCTGTCAAATATCGATGGATGTATCCTTTTGAGCAGTATGTTTTTAAATATACTAGTATTATAATATGTACATATGATGTGTGGTTGAAAGGCGTTCCTATCCATATATCTATTCTTTTGATACTCCGGTTAATAAAAAAGTATAAGGAATATAGTCTTAATAAGAGATACATTGAAGGTTCTATTGCTGAAGCATATCTTGTAGAAGAATCTACTCTTTATTGCATGGAGTACATGCCAAACTCAAACTCAGGCAGTCATAAGCACACCCACGAACCATTTTTAGATGAAGATGATGAGTTAGCTGACGAGTCACCATTGGACAATGGCAAGGATGTCCAATTGACTCAAATACAATATCAACAAGTACATAAATGGGTGTTGCAACATGCAGATTGAGTGGATAATTGGCAAGAGTAAGTTTTAAAATGTTTGAATAAAAAAATTGAATGGTGTATCTTAGTGGTTTGTCGACATAATTCCCTTTAAAACTCTTTAGTTATTATTTCTCTCTTTTACACATCCAGGGAGTATGAGAAATACGTGAGGAATTTTTCTAAAAAGGCTCGAAAAGGGTCTACAACAAACGACATACCTCAAAGTTTTATCCCTTGGTTGTGTGAGGAGGTACATAATAGTTGTTTCATACTGATTGGTAATTTATTTATGAACCCTTTATCATACCCTTTATTGTTATTCCCTTTTGAATTCAATATAGTTGGAGAAGGCTGGGGAAGCGAATACAACACTTTGGAGGTTAGCGAATGGTCCACAGTTTACGACAACGAGATATACAAAGTACCGCATGAATGGTTTTGTATTCTCATCGAATTCTAAAGATGATTGTCTAGTAACACAAGATAGTGGTGTCTCCATGCGAGCCATAACGACATTTAAGGCAAGTGGTAAGGATAAAAATCCCAAGGAAGCGATGAAAACATATTATGGAGTTATAAGAGACATAATCGAGCTTAATTATATAGACTTCAAGCAGACAGTGTCCTATTGTGATTGGGTGAGAGTGGAAAACAAGACTAATGGGTGTAAAGTTGATCCATACTGGAACTTGGAGATGGTCAACTTTAATAAGCTAAAGAGCAAAGACAAGGTAGAAGACGAGCCATTTATTCTCGCCTCCGAAGCGAGTCAAGTGTTTTACTCGAAGGACCTCTCAAATAATGGATGGCATGTAGTTTTGCATACGCCAAAAAGGTTAACTACCAAGGTGGATGAGGAATCGATTAGCACTATAAACTAGTCCCCTCTTGAGGATAATCCTTACTTACAGAATCTTTTAAAACTGTGATTTTTTCATTGTTACTCTTACTTCATCTTATAATAACTCCTATTGTTTACTGGCTCTCATTTGAAAATTTGATTTTTTTGCATTAATCTTATGTATCATTATTCACTTCCTTTCTATATCCATTTTGTTACATGCTAACACTCAATTTCTAGTGGTATATAACTATATAAGCAGGAAAAATGTCAGAGTCAAAATCAACCCAAGCTGCCATAAAATGCAAGACTGTGACATTCAATGCCTTGGGGGCTGTAGTGGGTGATGGTGCCACTCACTTTAAAGATCGCTTAGGTGCTTTCGTGACAACTCATGTCTCAATTAAGTACCCAAGTTGGAAAAAAGTGCCACCATATTACAAAAATGATGTTTGGAATGCTGTTCAAGTAATTTACAACCTGGGCCATGAACTTAATTTGTTAGGTAAATGAAGTGTACACCTATAAATTCTTGTAAATTATATATTTCTTATTGCAGACAGAATTTGATGTACCAAATCACATGAAAAAATTCATTGAGTTAGAGATGCCCATGTCCTTTAGAAGGCACAAAACCACATTGCGATCTGAATATTTAGATAAGCACCCTAGCCTTGAAGAACAAGTTCATGATGTTCCACTGGGTGTAAAGCCAGAAGATCGGGAGATATTTTGTAAGTATGAGAATACTGACGTTGCCAAGAAAAGGAGGGCGAAGAATAAAGAAAATAGGTCAAAGCTGAAATTTTCACATACTGGTGGGCGCCACTCGAGCGCAATGATAGAGGAACAATTGGTAATTATCATTAAAAAGCATATTCTTCAAAAAAATGCATAAAATGTATCATTTCGTTATATTTTTAACAACCTATTCAATTTGCAAAAGAGGAAGCAACCTAATCATTCGGATCCAGTCTCACGGAGTCTCGTGTGGATAAAAAGCCACACACGAAAAGATGGATCTGTCCTTCCTAGCGCTAAACCATATATGGTGATTTTAATGACATTATGAAATAGTTAACTTTATATATATATGCTTTTCATTCCTATTTTAACATGGATGTTGCACTGTAATATATTAGGAAAAGGTCAAGGCTGTTGTTGATGCATATAACACAACACAAGGTGATAGTAGTAGTCATGGGTTTTATCCATTGTCACTAGACACTGACCCAATAGCTCAAGTATTTGGTAAGGACTCTAGAGGGCATGTTCGTGCTGTTGGTAGCACCATCTCAAAGAGGAGATGTGCGTATGCTGCTCCATCCATCACAATCCTTACAGAAAAAGAAAAAGAGAGAAATGAGTTTAAGATGGAGATAAATACCGTGAACACCAAATTGGACACAATAATGAATGTGAGTCAATCCCCCTTTTTTTATCTGACTTGTGTGTTAATTTGTGTTGTACATTATATGTTCACTTTAATGGTTGTTATCTAACCCCATTTGCAGATGTTAGGCAAACAAGGAGACAAAATCCAACATCCGCCTGCTGCCCCAACGATGAATAGACCTGAGATTGAAGTGCCATCAGTTTCATCAGCACACGTCCCATCAACATCATCTGATTCACGAAGCTGCAAACTGATGGATATGAATTTCCAAGTTGTTGCCCATGCGACCATAGTAACTGATAATACTAGGAGGGTTTGTCATGGCTACAAATTGGACATGGAGCGTGAAGCAAAAGTCATTTTAATCAAAATTGAAAAGCCTAATGCTCCAATATATAAACCAGGTGAACAAGATGGGGCAAAAACTTTGGAGGATGTGCTGGAAGGTGGATACTTGGTGTGGCCAAAGTCATTGATTACATATTAATATGAATTATTAATTGCCAACACAATACTTTGCATAAATGGTATATAGTTATGATCAAACTTTTTCTGAGAAGGTACTTATGATTATCTTTTTCTAGTAGGTTGTTTTGATTAGCTTTTTTGGAGTAGGTGGTTATGATTAGCTTTGTTTGAGTAGGTACGCAGTTATGATTAGCTTTGTTTGAGGAGGTAGTTATGATTAACTGTTAATGTTATTTTGTTATTTTGGTAATCATGTTTATGCTAATTTATAAAAGTAAGTGAAATTAGGTGAACCCCTTTTTAACTCCGCTAATGCTAATTCCATAACATTGCATTGCGGGTCCCAAGCCTGGATAAAGGAGGAGGGAAAAGGAGTTCACTTAACATAGGTACGATTTGTTACATTTTATTTCTTTTCTTATTTTATATCTTTTTAACTTCATTGTTTATAGCTTGAGAAGTTAATTTCTACATTTCAATATTAGATGGTAATAACTGTTTCTCCAACCTATTCAATTTTTGGAACTAACAAAGGCTAGGGGTTTAGACAATTAATACCATGTCAAAGTCGGGGAGTCACAAGTTTGTATGCAGCAAAATGTGAGAACTGGTGTAGTATCAGAAACTAAAATCTGAAGCTGTAGAAGCATTTCAGTGTTTTCCCTCTCTTCCTATGAAGCAGCTCTGTTTGACAAGCTTTTCATTCTTGTCCAGAATTATCATCTTTGGTGGTGTTCTAGCACCTACAAACAGCTGCAATTTTATGCTCTTGGACATATAGTGGGAACTAAGAAATTTTGAGAACTGAGAAATTTTGTACTCAGCGTTCGTAACATTAACATGTTTGACATCTTTTCGCTTGCCTATAGTTTTGGAGACCTACGGTTATTATCTTTTTAGAGAATAAATGACATTTTTGTACTAAGGATCCCTATGTTAAGTTCCAGTTAACTTGCTAGTATACTTCTACTACTGTCCCTAAGTACCTTATCCAATAGTACCTCTTAAAAAGATTCCATGCTCAAATCCAAAAGAAGTTGTTGACAATGTTCACTTGTATGTAAAACACCAAGAAACTTTGAAATTCCATAATTGATGTTAACTTATTAAAGACAAATAGAAAAACCTCTATGATTCAATTAAGGTGATTACTGAAACTAAATTCCTCTTATTTCAATTACTTGGAATAAACTATAAGCCAAGAGTTTGTTTTCTTTTTGCATTTTTATTTTCCTGGGACTTAATGTGCATTTTCCTATTAATACTCGATAAGAATATTGATTAGATCTTGCATTTCTAGCTGCCTAAAATTGTACTGGTTTAAACTATGATTCAGTCAGGTCCATCCTATCGTGGCATCCTTTTCAGGTGGAGCAGTGGGTGTCATTTCAGCATTAATGTTAATTGAAGCCTTTAAGAATTTGTGGCCCACATAACCCAGTATGATGATCCATTGAGTCTGCAAACCATGGGCTTTGTGTAAACCCAATCCCTTAGGCCCGTAAGTTATTGGGACTATCTTATTAAGTTATTTAGGGAACACCCAATCACTACCTATGATGGAATAGGTAGTATATAAGTATTGTGGGTGATTAGGGTTCTTACTCTCACCTAAATCTAGTGCCTAAAACCCTCCATCAGTTTTGCACTCACCTCTCAAGTTCTTGGTGTATTATGGGTAGAGACGTAAAATGATCACCCTACAAACCGTGATGCTTCATGTTGATTTTGGATTCGCGATTAAAGGTATTTCTCTTCGATTAATTTAATGTGGTTAGCATGATTATCAAGATCTTTAATTCATGTATTATTTCTGCATAATTGTTATTACATGAGTATAATAGTTTAACATGTGGTATCAGAGCCAGGTTCTGATATTCATGTTAATCTATGGGGTTGAATAAATGAATTGAAACGATTTAGATTCGGTTTTTTTTTTTTTGGCTTTAGTATTATGTTTTTGATCGATGAAATAAGGAAGAATTCGGGTCTGTTTTGGTTTGGACATTCCTTATGTTTTGGGTTAAAATTCGGTGGAGGTTTAAAGGTGATTTCAATCGATTAAAAAGGGTTTTAAATCAACCAACAACATTTGGTTTCACTGTTTTGATAAGGATTAAAATTTATATGCATAATATTTTAATTTAAAGGAAGTGGATTGAATGTATTGTACGTTGATTGTTGTATAGGATTAATGTTTGTGAATTTTGATCGTTTTTATAATTGTTGTGAGATCAAGGCTTTAAAATTATTGCTTTTAATACCCTATTAAGATTGTGATTTCATCGTTATTTTAAGATCAAAGAAGAGATTGTCGCAGATTATTTTGGGTACTAATTTGTGGGACGATGGTGTAAGGTGGCGGCGACCTAAGAGCCTGGTTTATCATCTCTTTTGGTAAAGAAGATGATGACGTGGCAATTATTAGGGTTTGACTCTTTGTTTCTTTTATTTGGGAAGAAAGTGATGACGTGGCCTATATGTTTCCCAAAGAAAAAAAACCAAAATGGAAAGTTTGGGTCAATTTTACGTTTTGGGGAAGAAAGCCAATTTTATTAATGCTAGTTGGGTTTTGTTTGTTACACAATACACACCCCTTAATAGTTTAAGGGTGTGATTAACGTAGCAATTTGGGACACTTTATAAGTGACAAAGTGTAACTGATTCAAACGTGTAGACTGGTTAGTTGGCCTGAGTTTACTCGGATTTGACCGAGTTGACTCAATAAATTGAATTGGTATTAGTACACTGAATTGACTCGATTTTGACGGGGTTGACTTAATGAATTGAATCTACCCAGTCAGTATAATTGAACAGAACCCATGTCTGATTAGAACCAAAACGGACTTAGTACCAATTTGAACTAAGTCTAATTATAACCGAATTCACTAGAACCAGATTCAGATTTTCTAAAATTGAAATTAAATTGGAACAAGTTAATCGTCTATCGGGTTTTATACTATTCGGGGCTCATTCGATGTCCGTTTTTAGCCGTAAAGGCCCATTTTGAACGATTTTTTAGCCAGACATATTGAAATCATAATATGATTAATTTGACATTTTTTTTGCTTGATCTAAATTAATGTTGGCTTACTTATGATTTAGAGTCTTATTAGTTGCTTATTGTTTCAACTTAATTTTGACTCTATTTATAATTTAATCTTGCATACATATATCATCCTGTTGAACTTTGTTTTATTATAAGTTTAACCAGTATGATGGTTACCAAAGTGACCTATGGTGAATGATAAACTTATATTTTAGCTCATATTACTGGAACTTAGTGAAATAATCAGTTACATTTCTTATTTAATTATCAACTAGGGATTGGTCCAAAGACGCATCATTAGTTTTGATAATTATAAAATGTTATAATGTAATTGATTTAAATTTTTCGCCCCACCTCAGGATATATTGTGAGTGAATAATATGTATGTCATGGTTTTAGCCCAAAGGCGAAATCGCGACGATACTACTAGTTCATCATTAGTTATCTATTATCCTAAATTATGATTATGGGGTTACCCACATAGTGGAGAGACTTATTGTTTATGCAAGCACTTGGTATATTACAATTTTAGCCCAAAGGCAAATTGTGATGATACTACCTGCTCAACATCAGAACATAAGTTATAAATGAACACTTAGTATGCTGCGGTTTTAGCCCAAAGGCAAAAATCGTGATGATACTGTTAGTTTATTATTAAAGTATAACTTGTTCTGAACTATGATTACGTAAGTTTCTCTTCATTTTAAGTGAACGCTTAGTATGTCGTGGTTTTAGCCCAAAAGCGAGACCTTGATGATACTCTTTGTTCACATAGTGAAGAGACTCATCGCTTATGAGAGCGCTTGGTATATTGCAATTTCAACCCAAAGGTAAAATTGTGATGATACTGCATGCCCAACTGAATATATGTTCTGAGTGAACACTTGGTGTGTCGCGATTTTGGCCCAAAGGTTAAATCGTGATGATACTGCTAGTTCATCATTAGAGGTATACATTTGTTCTAATTATAGTTAAATATTTTCTCTTCACTTTTTGAGTGAACATTCTATATGTCATTATTTTTGCCAAAAGGCAAATTCATGATGATACTTCTTGTTCATCAATAATTAGGATGTATATCATTTTAAATTATGGTTAAGCAAGATCATAACTTACTACATTATCGCTTGCTTTGTCTGTCACTTATTTTGACGGAATAATGGTATACACCGTTGAATAAGTCTAGTAAACTCACTACTCTAACGGATATTAGTAGTTTGAATATAAGATCTTTTCCTTAAGTTTTAGAAAAGGTCAAACAGACGTAGTATTATGTTTGTGTGAGTATGAGTTGCAAACATTATATACAATATTAGACTTCCCAATATTGATTGTGCTTATTTTAAGTAATGGTAAATTTAGTGGGAGTAGTGAACCACATAACGTGAAAGTTGAGAAAACATGTATCTGTTCCTATGCATGTAACTACTCCATAATAAACATGTCGCCATTAATTATAAATCTAGCTGCAAAATTAAAGTATTTAGGATGAATCTATATAAGTTCTTTATCATTGTGAATTCCTCGCTCTTCATTATGATTGATTCCATATTCATGACAATTATGGTAATTTAAGAAGAGGCAAGGCTTAAGCAACTAAGACATTATTTGATTCATCTTAATTCAAGAAGCTTGAAAGAAATGGAGAAATGTGAAGAACAAATCCAATCTAAATGAGCTAATTATGTTACCTAGGCTCATAGATGGAGTTAGACAATAAAATGTTTCTTCTGTAATAGATGGGACAATTTTATAAAGATTGTCATAGATGTGAGGTGTGTTTCGAAATGGGGAAGGAGAAATGCCTAACCTTTGTATGTTTCGAAACTAACCTCATTGAAGCTCCCTAAGCGATTTGGATAGTCAACTTTAGGACTACTTATGTTTTTCAATCTATGTAGAATTTTATTATGTTATTTAAATTCTGCATTGTAGTTTGAAAATAGTGTAGTCAATGAATGAAAGCTCATATTTCTAAAGGCACAAATATTTAGAGTTTATCTCTAAAGTATAGTTATAAGAATCATTTTAGTTTTGGATCTTATTGATCTCAAGGTGTGGAGTTTTGTATTAATGAAGAACAAACAAGCACACCAGTATAGGTGCCATATCATGAAGTGCATAGTTTCTTGAAAATATCCACTTGGATATCAGTATGCTTTGACCACTTTGTGTTTCGGTGGAGAAAGAATTTATCACCTTTATAAATATTTCTCATATTAAGAGCAAATCTAATTCTGAAAGTAATACTCAAATAATGGACATCCATGAGATGAACATTATTGTATTTATAAGAAAATTAGATGTACGAAAGTGAGAATTATCTGATCTGATTAAGGTGATATGATAAACGACACAACGTCGTAATCGTACATTAAATTTATGGTTAGAAGTATGTTAAATATTACCTTTAGCTTACCCATATAATGGTGCAATGAAGCCTTAAAGATTGCTATGTATCTTTGAATCGAGTTCTTGTAATGAAAGATCAAACTTATTAGAGTTATGAACTGAAAGAATTCGAGTTCAAGACATCTCCTTGTCTGGGGATGTGTAGCGGAGGCTAGAAGATATGGTGCATATGAAAGATGATTGGATTTTAGAATGAAGAGTGGTCAGATCACCGACTACTCAGTAAAATCCAAAAGGGTACAAGATTTTATCATTCTAATCATAGTATGATAGTATTGAAATCGATAATGTCAAATTATTATGGGATGGTAAAATCAGTGGGAGTGAATAAACATGAAAAGTGGTAATTAAAGGAGTTAGGATACAAGTCCCTATATCTTTCCTCTAGAGAAGTTGTAATTTGTCTTATGGTTGTTAATTAGTTCAACAATATTATGAACAATTGAATGAACAATCACTCCGTAATGAGATTATCACCAATTAATTGAAAGTAGAATTTCTATAGAGAATAACATTATGTTGTTTTGAAAAAGAACAATTTTGTTATTCTGAATGACTATGCAGTTTAGCTACATGAATTTGAATTTGACATAAAGGGCGAGTAATGTGACTGTTAAAGGAGAGAGGCACATGAGTTATTCTAAGGGCTTCTCATTTAGAAAAAGAAACACATAATTTGCAAGTCTAAGTGATCGATACGTAGATTTAGACATGCTTCCTAAAGATGGTATTTCCAGTTCAATAATACCAGCATCATGATTCTTCAGTTTTAAGAAATACCTTATATATCGGTATTTGTATCTGAAGAATAGTGGGAGTACGTTTAAGTTTCTTGTTCTAAGTATTGATAGTAGTTAACTCGCTAGAAGTAATTTTGGTTCGTTGCACATAACCAAAGAATTTTTCATTACTGAAGATATTATTGAGACAACCCACTTGTTTGGAATCAAAATATTCTGAAACCAAATACAATAATCGTTAAAGTAGTCTCAGAAGAGAAATATCTGAAAAGATTTAGAGAAATTCAATAAATTCAGCTAGTAACACCCCTATTATGAAATAATGATAGCGAGTGTAAGCATATGGAAGAAATTTTCATATAATGAGGCTTTGGGAAGCCTAATATTTACCCTGAGAGTAGGAAATACCTTTGGCTATGTACTTGTCTGAATGAGAAGGGATTATGATGAAAGTTATATATGTCGATCCATTATTTTATCATCTGAAATGAATGAGGATTGACTTTGTGTGGTAAACTTGAGGCCACAACTTATAGTTATGGTTGCGAAACTTATCTCAGGATTTGAGTTTGTCGACGCTATTGTCAAGTCGCTGAGAGTTTAATGTGTCGCAATAGTCATCTTTTAAGGAGTAAAGTATTCTAATGGGTTAAATACTTTTCTTAAGAAAGAAATTCAGAAACACATGTCTTTGGAATATATAAGTTGTAGCTTATAATTGCGAATCCATTAACCAGGGGATCATCATTAAAACATTAAAGGAACATGATGATATTGTTAGATGTATCCTATGATATTGGCCACATGGTTACATGGATATTATGATACTGTTCTATAAGACATCTTTGAGATCTCATTGTTGTATGTTTCTGATTTCCTGTTTTTCTATTTGTACACATGTTTGAGATGGGATGTATGCCAATAGGAATAGTCTTGACAAGACTTAATATAGTCGAACCAATTTAAAGGCATTAATGTTGTTGGCCTTTATGAATATAGATTCCCTAATTATTGATCATGTTAAGTGAGTTCTAGTTTTGTGGTGCATGTAAGGAAGTATGTTGGATTAAAGATGTATGACCGACATGACTCAAACTAGTAGCTTGCTTAATTATGATATTTAATAAGATAGTTAAGGATTGGGATGTTTTCAAATCGCACGCGTGTATATTATTTTAGTCCGAAGCCCATTATCAAGTCGTTTTGTAAAATAATTTCGAAATGATTTCTTGAAATAAAACTTGTTTTGTTTTACTATGGGTCATATGGGCCAAGTGGGAGAATGTAAGAATTTGTGGCCCACATAACCCAGTATGATGATCCATTGAGTTTACAAACCATGGGCTTTGTGTAAACCCAATCCCTTTGGCCCGTAAGTTATTGGGACTATCTTATTAAGTTGTTTAGGGAACACCCAATCACTACCTATGATGGAATAGGTAGTATATAAGTATTGTGGGTGATTAGGGTTCTTACTCTCACCCAAATCTAGTGCCTAAAACAGTTTCGCACTCACCTCTCAAGTTCTTGGTGTATTATGGGTAGAGACGTAAAACGATCACCCTACAAACCGTGATGCTTCATGTTGATTTTGGATTCGCGATTAAAGGTATTTCTCTTCGATTAATTTAATGTGGTTAGCATGATTATCAAGATCCTTAGTTCATGTATTATTTCCGCATAATTGTTATTACATGAGCATAATAGTTTAACAAAGCCAACAATGTTCAGCAACAAGAGAAGAAAAGGTCCAAGTACTGCCACGGAACTGGTATAAATAAAGTTGTTAAAATGACGTTTGCATTGCCCTAGATTGATTTTATGTCAACTGATTAATTGCTTTGCATATATAGCAGTAGCTTTCCGGTTTGATATTTGACAAATTCATTGTTCCTGCAGTTACATATTATTTCTAGATTGCTATTAGTCACATTCCTGTCCATTCATGGATTCATGTCCATACATACCTGTAGTTTTAGAAGTCACATGAGTCAAAGGATCCCATATATATAATTTGCCTCTGATTTATGGATTTTCTTTTGTAAATGTTGTCAAATTGCCTTTGAGCAAGATTTATTACTCGCTATTTATTTAAGGAGTCAGAAAGAGAACTAGATGTATGTTCTCTGTTTCTGTTTTAAAGTTATGCTTCTGCCTTGTTCAGTCAGAGATGCAACTGTTTGGAGGGTTTGACACTGAGGAACTTAAGCAGCATTTTGCGAAGAAAATCATGGAACTTGAGGATGAGAAAAGAACTGTCCAGGTTAAGTGGATCATTCTTGACTCTGCATTGTTCTTTTTCTATGCTTTTCCAGCAAAACCTGATGTCCATTTATATAATACAACTACAGCAAGACAGGGACTGTTTGTTGGCTGAAGTTGAAAGCCTTGCTGCTACTTCTGATGGCCAGACACCGAAAATGCAGGATTTTCATATCCAGAAATTAAAGTTACTTGAGGCACAGGTGTAATAAAATTTCTCTTATATGTTCATGATGTTATCATGAAAAGTAATTCTTGGTCTGCAAATGTAACTGAAAGAAGAAGATGGATATAAATATTTAATCTCAAATACTATTCTTTACTTTATCACCAACTGTGTATTTTTATATTCATTGAATGTGCAGGAAAAGTAATTCGGGGTCCACAAATGTAATTGAATGAAGAAGATGGATTTAAATATGTAATCTCAAATACTATTATTTACTTCATCACCAATTGTGTATTCTTATATTCATTGAATTTGAGTGATTCAAAAAGTACTCAAAAATTATTCTGGTGGTTGCAGTTTGTCTAATATTTTCAGGAAAGAGATGACTATTCCCCGGGATAAATAGTCGATAGCTAGTCAATGTTGAAGTCGAGAATTGGAGGTGTTACAGGAAACTTTTGATTGGGGTGATCAACAAATTTTGATTAGTGATAGTTCATGCATGTATTGTGTTTATTTATCTCTTTAACTTATTGGTTAAAAGATTTGTTTGATCGGTGATCAACAAACAAATGAAAGCAGCAAGGTTCTAAGAATTACAGAAAAATTTTGTTTTAATTGTTTATTTTATTTGTATATATATAATTTGGCAAGAAAAAAAAAACAGATTAATTTTTTTTTTTCAGAAATCCAAATTCCGTAACGGCTGCTAAATGTTACAGCCATTGCACATAACTTACAAATCCGTAACAGTAAACAATTGTTACGATGTACAAAAATAATAGTATAGAACCGTTACTACCGTAACGGCTGCTAAATTGTTACAAATCCGTAACTTACTAATTTTATACCTAGACTGCTACCTTGTAACGGATAAAAACCGTTACTACTTCAAAGTATTGTAATAGTATAGAACCGTAACTAGTTCAAATAACTGTAACGGTATGTAGCTGTTACGAGGGTATATGATTGTAACGAACACTAACTGTTACTATGTTACGTCACTCGTTATAGATGCCACGCTACTGGACACTTATGGGATGCTTTTCAACTGTTACTGTTGTTCTTCCGTAACGGTTGAAAAGTGTTACAAGAAATCTGGCACACTAGAATTAGTAACGGTTTTGAACCGTTACGAAGGGGCTCTGTAACATTCTTTGAGCGTTACGAAATCGTTGTTTTGGCCTAGTGAATGGATACTCAATGACTCTTATAAAATTTATTGCTGGAGAAGTGTTGTCCTGCTTGGTATACCCATCCGTTAGGATCGTTGCCATTGAACTTCGAGAAATCAGTGTGCCAGGGACGATCAATAATTAGTAGTAAGGCACCCTCAGTGACATCCTCGTGATGCGAGCTTGAAGGTGGGAGATCCTTGCTAGGACTAGGTGCAGTGGCGATGGTTTCAAATGCTATTACCTTTTTGAGAATCTCACCTAAGGCTAGAGTAGTCTTGCTCCATAAACTTCTCTTACTTGTCCACCTTATCCTTTAAATCTTTGATTTCTGTATCTAACTTTGAAAGCTGCATACCGTCAACCATGTTGGCTCTGATACTAGATGTATGATCCCTTTCTTCTTGGATTTACCCATAGTAATTTGGAGGATTTTTAGGAAGAAAAGAAAGAAATCAGATAGAGAAGATAGATATCAGAGAGAGAAAAGAGGAGGGATTAAAGAGAGGAAATAGATTAAGGGATATTTCACACGTTGAATGCCTACCTTTTCATTAGATGATTCTATCTTAAATACAAATAAGTATCCCTATCTTAATGGATAGTGGATTACATGCATATGACTAAGTAAACAACACTTACACTACTACAAACATGTGAACGTGCTTAACAAATAATTAAACAACCAACAACTAACTAGTGGATAGTCTCCCCTTATCAGACACGTGGCATTGCCACTAAACTTAAATAACTACTACTTAATTTTTTGAGGCATTGTGGATGGCGTGCATGGTATGGGCACGTATCACACGTGCACAGTTTTATGCTCTCGTGGCTTCATAGATTTTTGCCACATGTACAACTTTACGCTCGCGTAGCACCACAGAATTTTGCCACGTGTACAAGTTCATGCTCGATTAGAAATATGTAGAATTTTTTCACGTGTACATCTTTACGTTCATGTGGCGTTGTATATTCTAATCGTTGTATAACTTCAAAAGTACTGAACACTAACAACGTTGTCTAAGTTTTAGCAGGTCACGACACACCGCATGGAGCTGACTCAACTTCTTCGGGGTTTCACGGGGACTAAGGTTTGGAGGGCCTGAGAACCAAGGAGTGGGTAACTTGTACAACGAGATGAGAACACTCAATCCTTTGCTGATCTGGGCACCCAGCACAATCCGTTCCCCGAGTTATTGTTACGAGTGCCCACTCCGCGACATAGTGGACATGTAGTCGGGCATGTCGAATGCCAAGACCTGTTGACTGTACGTACTTGGCCTTTTGTTGACTGTGAAGAGGCAGCCAATGAGGAAAAATGAGGCGTACAACTGTGCTAACTCACCCCCTCCTCTCCTTTTATAAATAGTATCCCTTTGCTCTCATTTAAAGAGGATTCCATTGTGGGAAAGAAATTAGAGAAAGGAAAAAAAAGTGAATTTTGTGACTTTGAATGTCCTCGGCACCTTCAAAGATCCTTATTGCCTAACTTTGAATGTTCTCGGTACCTTCTAACATTCCCGACACCAAACTTTGAATGTTTCCATCACCTTCGAACATTCTCGACATCTAAGCTTGAATGTTCTTGGCATCTCACTTGAAGACTCCTGGCTCCGAGTCCAAATCCTCTGGCCCCAAATTTCCTGTCCCATATCTGTCCCTTAGCTATAATAGTGCCACTTGTCCTCCACTTAACAACTATTAAATATTTACTTAACTACTTTTAACCTCAAGTTAACTCTGTCAACATTAAAAATTAATTAAAATTAAAAAAAAACCAACGTTAATTTCATGACCCTTGTTAGCAATTCGGCATACTGCTAAAATTCGGAACGGTACAAGTACGAGTATTATTCGGTTCATAAGAATTGTAATACGGTCTAACATTCGGTCAATCATTCATCGTACGGAAAATATTCGATTTAGAGTTAATTCGTGTTTAATACTTTTCACATGTAGAAATTCGGCAATAACAATTCGGCAAGATGCCAAGTCTTCTAGATGCTTCATGGAGTTCCGAGTGTAAAGAGAAATTTAGAGAATTGGGGTCTTTATAGACAAAGAGAGAAAACACAGAAAGGTCCTTAAGCAATTCGTTAGGGTTTCTTTTTTATTTTTATTTTTTTGTATTGAAAGTCCAATAGTCATTAAATAGATTAGGAGTATTTTTCACTTGTTTCATTCGATAATTCGGTTAAAATATGTTTTAAACGTTTTAGCTAAACAATTCATGTATTATTGATTAAGTTTCGTTTAGACAGAAGTATTAAATGTTATTCAGAAATACAAAAACATACGAGTATTAAACGCGAATAATTCGGGTGATTGCTAACAAGGTTTGTGACCACTCACTTGACTACCCCTTCAACTTCCTTTTTAGAGGATCTAGACTCAACAATGATGTTCTTTTCAATGCGAATAATGTCAGATAACCTCCAATGATCACGAGTATTAGGTGAATGGATAATCGCATGAAACCAGTGGCGGATCCAAAAATTTTGTTTGGGGTGGGCGAGTCAACGTTGACCAAGTAAACATTGACCCAGTTGACCAAGTCAACGTTGGCCGGACCAATTTAACAAGTCCATCCGCATTAGTATAACTATATATTATATACACACACATAATAAATAAAATACATGAATTCAAAAAAATATTCACTTCTTAAGTCCAACAAAAGATTTGTATTTTTATACAATTATCCTTGATCGATGAGTTTTTCACTTGTAAGTTCTACATATATAATCGTCTCAACATTGACGATATCAAAAAAATCCAAAAAAGTCACTTCTAAATTACAACAAAAGATTCTTTACACTTGTTCTCGATCGATGACTTTCAGTTGTAAGTTCTATATAATCATCGCAACCTCGACGATATCAAAAAATAAAAAAAGTTACTTCTTTACAACAAAGATTCTTTACACTTGTCCTCGACGAGTCTTCGTTTTTTGAAAGCGTTCCATAATCAAATCATCAGCGACGCTATCAAAAATATCTCTTTCGATATATGTAACCAAGGAATCATTTAACCATTGATCATCCATTCGATTACATTCATCAGATAAATAGAGAAGAGTAAAGAGAAGGAAAGGGAGAATAACAACCTGCTGCCAATTTACCTCGGTCCGACGAAGTGCGAGCCGTCGGCAGTCCGTTAATGCTGTTCCGTTCACACTCGCATCCGAACATCACACGATCTCTGTAGGGCTCCACCTCCACTCTCGATAAAATTCTTCTTTTAGGTTTCTACAAAAGGTTAATGAAGTAAAGTTAAGAGTATATTTTCGTTGTATGAACTGGGTCATCAAATTTGATCCACACTAATATTATTTTATTCAATTTTAAAATAATAAAGTGGGTGGTTAATATCTATTAGAATAGGGTGGTCAACCATTGGAAGTCTAAGTATGTAGTATTCAAAAATTTAAAAAAAATGAGGGTGGTCAACTGACCACCCTCTCTATACTTTGCATCCGCCACTGCATGAAACCCCAAGCCATCTGACGGCATACATATGAGTCCTTATGCAACACAATCACCATTCTTAGCCTTGCTTGCCCAAAAATAATGTAGAGTTTGCGGATTCAATTTAAAATAATGTAGTTCGTGGATAAAAAAAAAATGCAGTTTGTAGACCCAATTTAATATTTCTATTGGGTACGTTAGGTCACGACTTTTTTTTTTCCTTTTTTATTATAGGTAACCCATTTACGGCACAACTCATAATTCATCGCCAGTTTTTTTTTTTGATCGGAATTCATCGCCAGTTTTCATCATCTAAAATTTGCTCTAGCATATATTAGTCTAGGTTTTCATACATTCATCACATGGTTGGCCTGTACTTAATACCTAAAAGACTTTTTTTTTTTTTTGATATTGGTGACTGATATCATTTTGAAGATCTTCACAAATGCTTTTCAAAAATATAAATTGTCAAAAATCAATTTGTAGAATTATGACATTTTTATTTTAAAAGATTTAAAGCAGTCAAATTTCTCTCTCCTCCACATGTACACCTTTTCTACTCCGTGTGTACACCCCACCTATTTCATGACATCTACACTCATACTAATCGTATGCCCTCTAGATACTCGTTTTTTACCAATTATACTGTTGATTAGGAAGCTATATGTGTTTGTGTATATGATAAAGAACGACTAAGATTTGTTAGAAGTCATATCTAGACCGTCATTTGTCTTATAAATATTGTGTTTTATTACATAGATATAGATGGTCAAATGACTCACATGGATTTAGTTATAGAGTACGATTTTGCAACAAGAAAATTTGGTCTGGAACTACGTGCATTTACTGCATGTAATTGAATCACCTTGGGTGATCTGTTGTTTCACGTAGATTGCTGTTTTCTCACGTAGTTGTTGTAGATTTTCTTTATGGATTCCCTAACCTTGCCCACCAAGTTTAATTGAACAACGATCTTTCTCGCCATCATTGGCGTGATCATTGACAGATATTTGTTCGATAGCAGAACCTTAGTAACCGAAACCTTGGTATAGGGATAACGCTCCCGCTCCGAAACCTCGCGCTCCCGCTCCGAACTACGCTCTGACGCTCCCGCTTCGAAGGTATTTTAGAACTAAGAACATTTTTTAATCGGCCGCTCCAACGCTCCCGCTCCCGCTTTCGTTCCCGCTCCGACCCGCGCTCTGGTTACTTAGAGCAGAACCATACCATAGAATTTGTTGGCAATGGTGGGATGATCCTGATCCTCATATTAACTACATGTCTCATAACATACACCCAGATTTTTACATTGGTACACACCGTGAATATTCGTAAATGTGAAAATTCACAGTTCATCATGTGTTTGTAGGTGATTGATGAGGGCATCTAATAGCAAATATTTGGTGGGATTTGCAATGGGCTTACAGAATAAACAATCTAAAAATTTTTATTTATTTTTTTCAAATTTATAGAATTTTAATTAGCACCTACAAGAACCGTGAATTTTCGCGTTTGCGAATATTCACGGTGTACCAAGCAGGACCTTAGTCTTATTGTCCTTTACATGTTTGGCAGGAAAACCAATGCAGGTAAGTATTTGCGCGACAGACTCCTGTGAATAACTTTGTTTTCTTATAGTCTGTTTGGACAAGGGATTTGGGAGAGGGATTTTGTTGGGACCAGGAATTTAGTGGAAAAATCACGTTATATTTTTCCTCAAAATCCCCGGTCCCCACAAAATCCCTCTCTAAAATCCCTTGTCCAAAACAAACTATTAATGGATACTAGTTCAGGAGACGGAATAGAAGCATGGGCCGCGAGCCTGACCAAAGAAGACATGGCTAAATTCGAACACGATGGAAAAGGAAAATAAAAAAATTTGAAGCTTTATTCCAACATCACAACTTAAAACTTTATTCTTTCTTTTGTATTGCCAAATAAAATTTACTGTCAGAAGATAGAACAAGAGCAATACAAATCTCTGGCGTGCAGATCCATTCCAGTATATATCTCCGTATAGACAGTAGAATAAAATTAAGCACCAACTAAGGTTACACATGCCATATCTAAACTCAAGACTACTTTATATTACATTTTCCTACCTAGTCTAGTTGTATTGTAGCAACAAACCCTAATAAGGCATACCTGCCCGCCTTGCCGCCTGCCTTTAAAGAAGGATGAATAAAACCGCATCTCTTCAATCTCAATCGCCCATATACCAACTTAAAATAATTAAGCTTCTTCTTCACAACTGCCAGTACCAGAGGCTGTAGAGGGGACAACGGTCGAAGATGATCCAAGTTATATAGACAGGCGCCGTGCCATTATAGCCGGATTTCTTCTTCATTTCTCCTCAGTTTTGGACTTTAGTTCAATACTTGGAGACATCTTGTTCCCAAAGTATCTTATGAATAACAAGGAAGCTGATGATGATGCATCCTCATGATTCTCGCTAGGGGGTTGACTCACCTTCGGCTTCATAATCTTGGTCAATGAAAGAATACAAAACTGCTAATTAAATTTAACAGAAAAGGTTGATGAAAGGAAATTGCTGGTGCCTGAAGCGTGTTGGCTGCAGATCTGTTTGAAGAATTATGGTGACCCCAGAGCTTTTAGATTAAATTCCTCTCTATTCGACTCCCATAAGGAGGAAACTCAATGTGATGGAAGATTGCTTTCCAACAACTGCGATAGAAGCATCATTGAGAAACTAAGATAGTAATACACTGACTGAAGTAATAATAACAGCTTCGCATTTAAGCAGATAAAACAACCATTACCCACTTTTGAATGGAATGCTACAATGTTTGCTGTAGATCAGTTAAAGAAATAGGGTGACTCTAGGACTTCTTTTAGATTGAAGTCTCCCCGCTCTGGTAAAGGAGGGAAATGCATTGTAGGAAAGGACTCCTGGAAGCTCTCCAACAACTGGACAGAGGCAGAGAATGAAATGAGATTGCCGATATGGTAATAAAATAATAAATGGTCATTTATTGACTTTCTACTGAAATGAAATTAGGCTTTCTCTAATTCAAAGTGAAGATACTTTACATTCTCCAATATAGGTGTCTCATAGAGTTCAACAAATTTTTCCCGGAGTATCCTATTCATTTCATCGACATCACATGCATGCGTCCAATATGAATCGTGAACTCCTGTAATCAGAGATGAAGAATTACTAATTTAATGCCTGAATAAGGTTGAGAAACAAAAGGAAACAAAGAACGAACCTGCAAAGTTTAAGCCAGCTTTCTTGCAGGCAAGGGCAGTCATCATCATATGGGACCCATCGAGGGAGTGAACAAAGTTAGGTGGAAAAGCAGTTCTCTGCCTCTTAACCATGACCTATAATAGCAAGTCATAAAGTTTGAGATAACAGGACTCAAGAGAGCTGAAAATCACAGGACTGTTTTAAGTTAACATGGAAATTTGGACAGGCTTAACTCTGCTTTGCAGGAAAAGAAATAGTCTAGAGACATTGATGTAGGGGGTGGGGGTGGGAATACGGATGCAGACATTTCCAGCCAACAGTTTACCCCTTCCACCAACATTTTACACAATGGCCTGCCGGATTTCCAGATCCAACAGTACAAATTTCACAAAATGGCCTATCAGTTCCGGAAATCCCACTAGCTTTTTATTTTTTTATTTTTTTTTATTATGCTGTAAGATCTCTGGATCCAACGGGGAATTTGTAAAACGTTAAGCACAAAGGGGTTAAATGTTGGGCAGGAATATCTGGTCCCAAAAGATAAAACGTTTTCCAAAGTAGACTTCAAAAATGTTTTCAGTTTATCCTGTGGTGGTGTGAATTAAAAGGAGCAAGTCCATACTGTCAAAATGCATTGGAGCACACTAAAAATAGCAGCAATGCCATTCTGGTTTATCCACCATGGCCCCAAAAACATCGTAGTGACAACAGAACTTAATGTGTTGGGGATGGAAACTCAACCATCCACTCTGTTTCTCAATTTCAAGACTTGCCTACTCCTAGATACGTTTAGAAATGTAAAATGTAAAACAGTAAAAGGACGCCATGAAACTGGCGCAAGCAGAATCGATGTAGTTAAGACTTGTGAGATTCTAGGCTTCCAATTTTTCATATCTGAGAGTTTTGGATATATGTTCTGACAAAATTTCCAGATTTAAATACAACAGGATTAAGGAGGGTTTTTCCCTTTTCTTTTTTTAATCAGTTGGTACGGGGAGATCACCTTGTCAGTTTCCCGTTGTAGAGTTAAAACCTGAAGGGAGGTTTTAATCTGCAGTACAGAATTCAACAAAAATATAAATGAAATGTAATTTGGATATAGATAAAAAATAAAAGAGACATGGATATTCATGGGGAGGATAAGTTTCCAGGAGCACTTACAAGATGCCTTCCTAATTTACGGTAAGGCTGCACAACAGGAAGTCCAAGAGGAGTGGTCCACCGCACTGGATGATTTTCTGAGGCAATTACCTGTCCAATGTTCTTTTCTAATCAGTAACTATAGAATGGTTATGAAAGGAATTGTCCTTGACAATTCTAGGGAGTAATTAGTTTTTAGAGTGCAAGTATAAAACAGCCACGAAATGGCATAATGCTGTTCTATCAATATTACAGTACAAGGTTTGGAAGTGCTATAGGTTTACACAGATAAATCCTTTGTTCTTCAGGAACAATTGTCCCTAGTTGATCTCTCTCTTCTCTCTCTCGCGAGCGTTTCAGGAACAATTTCCCTTCTCTCTCTCGAGCGAGTGAGCGAGTGAGCGAGAGAAGATCTTCACTTACAGATCTTTCTTTACTTGCATTGCAGCCTTTCAGTCTTCCACATAAGAAACAAGGTAATCTGTACTGCTTTTGAGTATAAAGCAGTAACTACTGTCATAAATGCAATGTTAATGACCTCACCAAACAATAGCATTTTAAAAAGTGTTGTTTTCATAGGCTAGCAGGTGAAACCCTCACATCACATTCATAATACAATGTTACTTTCAATATGCCAATAGATTTTGGATTTCTGAATCTAATTTTTTATCTTTTCGCCCTTGGTAAATATTAATTGCCGTCATCCCAAGGTCCATACAGCTGATGATCATCCCGATTCACCTAACACATCTAGAGGACCATCCCAACAGTCTGGAACTTGGTAGTTCACGAGGGTCAATTTGTCTTTAATTCAAATGGATGACAGCCTATGAGCAGGTTGTGGTCAAGGAGAGATTCAAACTCCAAAACTGTTGTGCTAGGTAGTAGGTACTACAAAGAAGATCTCATACATAAAATATCACCCAGCTAGTTCATGGTTATACCTCACAACAAAAAAACTAAGGAATAATACAAAGAAAACTACTAGTCATCAGACGGTTAATATCATCTAATCAGGAAACTGAGAACATCTCAGCAAGGCTAATCCAATAATGGGGGTCAACCCCTTGACGAGACCATCCATGGACAGCTTAGTCTAGCCTACTTCTACACTAAATGAATGTGTTGGACAATAGATTAGACACAAACCTTTGCACATTCACCAAGCCAGCTCATGATACTACGTGCAGCTTCAAACATTTCCCCTAAAGCAGTTAAGGTGACCTGCTCAGGCAATAAAAATACTATAGTGATTAATAAAAAACTTGTTTGATGAAGTATGACAAAAAACTGATGACGATATCTTCATTCTTAACTCATAAAAATCCTAATAAAAAATGACAAGAAAAATCTCCTATTTTCTCCAATAAAAGTGAGGGTTCACAATTATTATTCTCTGTTTTTACCTTTGCGGCATAACAAGCTGCACCAAACAGCTCTGCATCATCAGCAAAGGCATTACGTTCCTTCAACCTCTTCTTGATCTGGTCACGGGCACCAATGTAGGTAACACCATACACTGATGTCATTACCGTCTGCTTAACCAATTTTCTGTCCACCTACAGATCATCAAGGTCAACACTAAGTAAAATGACATAATCAAATAACCACCAGTATAATGAACCAAATTTTTTTATGAAGGCATTCGAAATCGCCGATTATACACAAACCACCTGTGCTAGCTGAATGGATACATGAGGAAAGTTCTGTCACTTTTAGCCAACTCCAAGCCTCATTAAGTCTACTTAAATATATCATATAAACTAGAGAAGACTTAAGGAATACAAAGAAACCTGTTTGATTAACAGCCTCGCACGCAAGGCATTTGAATCACTAGCAGGATCGTTCTGTGCATCACTCCGCATAATCTCAAGAACTCTGCATTCAAACATTGCATTATCAATGACATTGTTTCCTCAAAGACATCTGCTCAGGAAAGTTATGAGCAACATGAAATTAGAGTTTAAATTGAGCTGAATAAAGTCCAATTAATACATGGCATTTGAAGCACATGGACTCCAAAGTCAAACAATTACTAAAGGAAATGGCAGGAAAGGTTAATTTATTTCTCATACAAAGGTAAGCTTATCTGCTGACATATTAAAAAGTTTTTATGACGTAGATATGAAATTCATTAATATACACCACGCAAGCCAGTTACAATCTCGGGTGACAATAATATTTCAGAATTTTAATTTCCTACTTTTTTTGTCATACCAAATCAAACATTTGGTTTTAGTGCATGAAAATTTCTTCAAAATCATCTTTTCGTAGCCGTATTGCTTACTTAGATAGGACAACTTAAAAGCACACGTAATTAGCTACAAAATCAACGTTGATCCTCTTAAACTGGTGAAGCATCTGTATCAACAAATGTTGGATTCCAATACCCAACCGATTCTACCAGCAATGAGTCCCCATGTTTTATTCTTTCTTATTTACACGATACTTTTTTCTTTTCTTCTAATATATATTAGCTAAATCTTTAGAAATTAATTACCATTTACCAGATATTGTGGTTTGTGACTTCTACACCACTAGAAATTATTCTGCTTCACAAATATAGCACATTCAAGCTTGCTCCAGACCAGAAGAATATGATACCATACATCAGTTTCTTATTAGCCCATTTTATACAGCAAAGTGTAATTATATTCTTATAAGAATATGATGATTTCAGGAGCTGAATTTTGGGGAGGATGGTCGATCCATTATGGAGATTATTTTCACAAAAATATGAGCACAATTCAAAACTCTTAATCCAATCAAAGACCTACAAGTTGGAACACTCTAAATAGGTCATTCCACGGTCAACTTCGAGTCCAATTTTCATAAGCTTATAAGTTTCTGGAGGACTCAATTCCACAACTATTATCTGGAAGGTGTAGAGCTCATTCTCACAAAAATCATGTCTCAACTTATCTCCATCTTGGCAATGGTGCATCTTTCATTTAGTCTGTAAAAAATGTGGCAATATAAAATATGTCTTACAATCCAGGAATCCTTGTTTTTCAGGGTTCACCTAGTCTGGTATCCCAATCCACGACTGTTATTCACACTCTTAGCCCAATCAATGCAACAAAGCTACTAACTATGCTTTGAACTCCGATTTAAAATTTTGCACTCCTGAAATACATCCTAGAGAGGTTCACAACAAACTGACACAGGAAGACATCATTTTGGGGATTACTCCTTGGTTACTGGAGATGCAATTTTTACTGTCCAAGTTTGTACCAGGTTATATTTATCAGATCCATCAGGAAGAAGGCAGTGTCGTACCACGATATATTAAGATTCTAAGAAACCTAGAGACTGAATAATTAAATGCGACCCATCCATTTTTTTGAATATTTGTTTTATCTTCATTTAATGCCTCCACTTCAGTATACACACTCAACAAACATAAAATGTGAACTAGGGACCTCCTAAGCATGCTTTCAAGTGTTTAGCGAATAGCGACAATGCCGTACCTATGAGCAATGCCCGAGTAAACATCTGCAGGCTTCTCTCCAGCAACCAGATTCACTGCAGCTGCTCCCAACTGAAAGAAAGGAAGAACTCAATCATCAAAAATAGGAGTACGTGGAAAATTCTTCCTTTTCAATTTTCATTTACAACAATAATCAACACAATAATCCCTGAATAGGTAAAGAAACTAAGAGACATGAAACCAATCAAAGTACCCCGCTCCCATGGCCCCATCTATGGCCCTTCTTTCACACATTCATATACGCACACATAGTCAGACAAAAAGAAAAAGGTTATTGGGAATTGAGGTAAATATAGCCCCAAAGATAAATAAAACAAGTTGGAATATATTCAAAAGAGAGTATCTTAGACGGAAACTTAGAACATAACTAAGTGCACAAATAAGATTAACCATAATAAAGAATATGAAAACACTGTGATCGTTAACAAGGACAGAAGACTTCAAATATAAATGTTAAACAAAATATCATACAAACACTTGTTGTATACAAAATATCAACCCATATCGATTACATTTAGCTTTTTTAGGTCTCTTTTTAGTCGTATTTCTCATTTATATGTGTCAATGCCTAACTACAGACTAGCAAGTGCACCGGATGATACTTATTAACTTAGTTCTCTTTATTTATTTTTATTTTTTTTTTGTAATTTCAATGGCTATCATATGAACACATGCATAGAGATGCTTATTGTATCACACATATGTGCCAATGCCTAACTACAGACTAGCAAGTGCACCGGATGATACTTACTATCTTATTCTCTTTATTTATTTATTTTTTTGTCATTTCAATGGATATCATATGAACACATGCATAGAGATGCTTCTTGTATCACATTGGCAGATAAAGCCACTGAAAAATACTTAAAAACCTAGCAAAACGTACAGGGGAAGAGGCAGATCTGTGTCTCGGAAACCATATAGCTTACACCTTCCTGTTTAACTTTAACTGCTTCTCATATAAATAAATACAGGCTTATATAACTAATCAAGACTGAAATCCATAATGTATCCGTGGAGATTTAAAGCCTTATAACTGTTCTGCTAGTTGACGATGCTCCCATAAAAAAATTTCCCTTTATTTGTATTAGTTCACCTGTTTTTTCCATTTCTCTTGGGAAGACAATCTCTCTTTCTTGTTACTTTTTTCATGTCTATGGTACTTGTAGTAACCAAAGAGTAGCATCCAATTTTACAGAGAAGGCATAGAAAGGGACCTAATCAACCTCTCCCAGCACAATCTCCATTTAAACAAAAAATTAGACAAGGATAAACCTATAAAGTCCTCTAAAACACGAAGATCAGAAGAAAAGGATGATCATATCTCGAGGACCAACATATGGTGCCCAACAATGTTGTACTGAAAAATGCAACTATTTCTCTCTGTCCACTTCCCAACAAACCGAAAGCCAGAGAAATCCCCAAGAAAACAGCAACAGTTAACACAAAGGCCTATCGTTTGTGGAAAGAAAAACAAAAGCTATTCCTATAAGCTTACGGTGTTTAAACATATTTCTCGTATATGAATCTATGATATATATAATCATCCATTGAAGCTTTAATATCAACTGAAAATAAAAGAGCAAAGCCAATACTTTATCTCTCCCAAGGGCAGCATAGTGTTGCAAGCCGTTACACGAACCATCCTGGCAAGTAATAAAACCAAACAAATAAGTTATTCTTAGTTCAACTTTTCTACAGCAGAATAATCCAAATTCATGCATCTACTGATAGTATAAAATGATGGGTATAGTTGATGGTCCTTTACAGGAAACAATAAGAAGATTACAACGCAAAAAAGAAAAGAAAGGTGCAATACAATTATCAACATAGACAGTACGCGATGACTCAAATTCAGTATATGTTGATACTAAAAAATACCACAAGGCAAGGTATAGTTGAAGGTCCCTCATTCTTATAGACAATCGGAATACTATAAGATACTAAAATACTAAAAGAAGGTAAGATGGCCCTTTATTGGAAACAATAAAAAGATTTTCACATGAGATTTACGTTTCAATTTTCTCATATATATTTTTTTTTTAGCTGAATTTCAAATTTCTTAGATAGGCCATCAGGCCAAAAATTTATTCATATATTCATTTACATGGATCAGAATTTCTATTATTCAACTCTATCTTAATACAAATTCAAGAGAGATTTTATTGTATGTTACAGCATTGCAGCAACACCATTAAGGCATTGCTTCTTAGTTCTTATCATTTCTCTTTTTTTGGTTTCCTTTTATTATCAGTTCAGTAGATTCTATAGGATCTTGGTCTTGCTAGTGGTGGACCAAAGCACTATCATGACTGATTTACATCATTAACCTTTTCCAGGTGACCTTTAAATTACAGCAAAGGCTTTACTTCCAACATAAAGTCATTTTGTACTTTTCCCAAAACAGAGAGAAATTATACTCACATATCGTGGAGAGTTGATGTTAGAATATTCGAATATTAGTTAAGTTTGTCTACTTGTCATCCTACCAGTTTACAGATTTCCGACTAGAGAACAATAAAATAAAACTTTCTAAATTTCTTGAGATGTATATGTGCTTGTCAAAATAATTCCCAAAGAGACACTTGCAACCATGCAGAGCAGAAAATACCTGGTGTACAGGCATATGTGAGATGGTAGTTTCTGGTGAAGAGCTTCTCAATGCCTCCGAGAGATTGATGCAAACTGCCAAGCATTGAAAGGGGTCCTCTGCATCCAGCCACCAGCGCTTACCCTCAAGTGGTCTGTCTGCAGAATCAAATATGTCATCCAAGTGATTCTCGGTAAATGCTATTCGCCCCTCGTAAGATAACTTGTCCACACCGCAAGCATACAAATTTGCCAAATGTATTTTCAACCACCGCAAGCCTGATTTTCCAAGAGGGCGTCCCTCTGCAAATTCAAGGATACCCCGGCATAAATCTGAGCCAAGATGGTTTAAATATGGGTGCATGGGATATGCACGACCTCGGAAGTCAAGGTTGTGTGGATAGAAGAAGCCATCCTCATCCTTCATTTTTCGCGCTACCTGTTCTCCAAGTAAGAAGGATCAAATAATTTCTACATGGCATCTAATGGAAACAGGAAGAGAATTTTACTGAACAGGATCTTCATCAAAAAAAAATACTGTACAGGATAAATGAGGAAACTACTTACAGCAAGTTTTAGCTCCACATCGCACCGCTGAGAATGCTTCTCACTGTTCTCTTTCTTAATGTCTTTAACTTTCCATCTCCAGCTCCTTTTTTCTGCATCATCTTCTGTAACTGGTTCCAATGGTAGAGGTTTCTGCAATGAACAGTTGAAAAGATTATCAACAGATATGTCACCTCCACATCAAACACCATGTAGACTGAACTAATATTTAATTGAATAACATTAAAGAACAGAAGAAAAGACTCTCAAAAACTATTTTACTGGTACAAGTGTTACTCACATCTTCACGATCAACCAAGTTAGCAAGTCCGCCTCCACTAGCCCATATTCTGTCTATGACACCAAGTACCCTTTTGTTAACCCTCCATTTGGTATTCCCAAGGGTATCCAGGGCCTGGAAAGTGTAATACAACATCATTATAAATAAAATCTACGATGATGTGTCAGCAAATAAAACCCACTCCAAAAGGATGTTTATCATCAAAAGATTCAAACATGATTTATCAAACAATTAGTAATATAAAGACGCCATATAAGAACTCTAAAGCTCTCAAACCTCAAATACTGGTTCTAGTTGCTTCCGTGGTGTCTTCTTAATTGCTTCACGCTGCTGCCTTGATCCATGTGTGCGCATCACATAAGATGGTAAAAACAAATATGCCCCTTTGTCGTACCTGCCAAAAGATGACAAGATCATAAAATGGTGGAAGCTAACCCACCTAACCACTCAAAGGAGATGGCTAGTTTAACATCTAATTAACATTCTGAAACCGTGTAGAAATAATTACATATTTACATATTATATAAAATTTCATACCCATGAAAACTAGGAAATCAACTTCTCCACCTTATGATGAAGTAGTTCAGTTTATTTGTTCAAGAAGACGTCAAGACCTTAGCTTCCCGAATTGTTGCAGTGAAAGTGCCTTACCGAACTATTTGGGGTCATTCAATTATATCTAGAACCACATGTAGTATTAAAAAATAAATCTGAAATAATTTTTTATCAGGTAAAGGAGGATTATATTTGTTAGAAGTATTAGTTTTTTGTGTGTGATGGGCTCTACTAGTTGTGTTTAGTTACTCTGTAATATTGGGCTTGGCCCACTAACACTTTCTAATATATTTTGTGGAGAGGATCAGCTAGGTCTGAAGTGAGATCGATTTTTTCTCCTTCACTTTCCTTCTCTAAACTTTCTTCTTCATCATCTATTTTCCTTGAACTGTTGCTGACTGGCTGCAGATTTGATTTCAACTATATTACACAGTAAAGAATGAGATAAAACACAGAATACCCTACGACAAGTTCATGGGAGCAAAAAAAGAAAACGCCTTCCAGACAAAATGCTGAAAGGGAAAGGTTAAGAAAGGCTTCATACTCGGGGATTAATATTTATCAAAGTTCAGAACCAATAGCAATGGTAGATGATGAAGATAAGGTAAATGAATTAGCAGCTGGTGGTACAAGTGCTACAGGGAGTATAGCTACAGCTTCAGGATCTGGAAGTCAATATACCCACCAACCATTGCATGCAGCAGGCTTCTATCTTAATCCTAGCATATATTTTGATGCCTCTACTAGTCAAGCTGAAGTAGAAGGACGTAAAAGCCGGTGTGTTTAAAGTCATTAACACTTTAGTAGCGAACAAAGATGAACGTGAAAGAGTTTTTAATCAACTCATAGTTTATCGGGAAGCAACAGGCCTGATGGGTACACCAGTGGCAGTAAAGCAAAGAAAGTCGTCCCTAACTCAGTGGTGGATTTCTTGGGGGTCTGGAATCTCGGATCTGCAGAAGTTTGCAAAGAGAGTACTCAGTCTTACGGTACCTGTGTTGCATCTCCATGTGAGAGGAGTTGGAGTGCATATAACAATGTAAGTCACATTTATATTTTAGAATTTAGATATCTTACTTAGCAACTAACAAATAGATTAACATTATTTTTTTTAAAATTATCAGCTACATTCCAAGAAAAGGAACAGGCTAGAGCATCAGAAGTTGAATGTTCTTGTATTTGTCCAGTACAACAGCAAATTGAAAGCTTGCTATGAAGATCGAACTAGCTTGACTGGAAGAGATACAGATCCAATAATCTTGAAAGGCGTCGAAGATTGTCAAGAGTGGATAGACCCTTATGATGCAGTCGATGATCATGCAGGTGACACAGATCTTACATATGGACTTGTTGAAGAAGCCGAGGGAGAGGATGATGTTGGTCCTAGCACCGGCACGAGGCAATATACAAGGAAATGACTACGACAACAAAAGGAAAGCCAAGATCAAATCCAAAGGAGAAGGGAACTTGAACTACAGGATGAGGACTCAAAAACAGATGATAATGGTGATGAAGTGGGATTAGATGAGGGAAACAGTAATGATTTTGGCCCTCCATCTGCGGGTAAAGAGGATTTTGACTTTTAGAGACATGATTATTGCATTTGCTTTAGATGTTTTTAATTTTGAGTTTTTAGGTGACTTTGATTTGATGCTCGTAAGGTTTGGTAACTTGGTTTTTATTTCTAGTACTTGAACTTTGAAGTTTGAAGTTTTAACTTGTTTATTTTGTAAAAAGTCATAAGAGCCATCATAAAGACCTTTAATAGCGCAACTAAAAGACACATTAATCCATCATGAAGTTGTAAAACCTTTTGTTTTGAGGCTTTGGCTCATGTGTATGTGAGTGGGTGAGGGTGTCTATAAATGAGATTAATAATACCTAAAACCATCTCTAGTTCTTCTTTTGCATTGATCCCTCTAACCTATATGTAGATTACATACACCAAGGGATCTCCCCTTGAACATAAGCAATCAATACATCAACAACTAGAGCAGGTATGAACTTAGGGTCGAACCTTGGTGTTATGACAATTAGAATCTCACTTTTTTGACCACCAACTACGCTCAAACAAGTTATTAATCCAAGACCAATCATGCTTTAAATTTTTTTCTAAAAAAGGGGAAAAAGAAATAAAAGGAAATAAAAAAAATAGAATAACTGAATAATAGAACATATACCCTATCCAATTATCTGGCGGCACCAACATTGGCATATAAGGGATCACCATGTGCCTTGCCTGTTAGGATGAAGATCAATTAGTCACATTACATGAATTAGAAAGAGAGACATATATAAAAGAAGAAAATCTTTTTTTGCACGTTCACCACAAGTCTCCAGAACTTCAAGAACCCATGTGCCTAATAAAACTTATACTAGAAACACATGTATAAGTGGTGATAACTTGAACTGCCAACTGAGCAACTATCATCTTTTCAAGAACAGTGCATTATACTTACTGTTCTTTCTAGCCCTTGGCGAACTAGTGGGTCACACTCAATAACTCCATATCTTCTGCTGGCTTTCCTGTTGAAAGGGAAGTTCAAAATGAGTATCCACAAAGATGTACCAAAGGAACATGCAAACCATTTTCAGAAGACAAACTTCTTACTGTGTCTCTTTTGTTACAGTTTTGAGAGAGTGTCTAAATGCAGGCCGAATCTCAGGTGGACCATCTGCTAACTGATCAACTGGAGGTTGTATATAAGCTGATTGGATCAACAATTCGATCAGACGGCTTCCAACCTGTAAAGTACAAGAGTTGATATAATCTTTACATAAACCAAACGAAGAATATTTTACAGGACTAGTAAAGAACATCCCAACCTTAGCCTGAGCATCCTGCCCCCATGGCTTCAAATCATCCTGTCCCTTCACTATTTGCCTCACTTGCAGCAGCTTTTGCTTTTTCATCAAATTGGTAACTTTTTTTCTTAGTTTTGCTTGTTCTTTGGCTGCATCATCAGGTTCTCCACCTTCGTCCTTATCTTTATCAGGCTTTTTTCTTGTTTTCTCCAAAAAATGGTATATCCTAACCTGAAAAAATTCAGAGATGGTTATATCAGCACGACCAATTACATGGTAGAAACCAAGAAAGGAGCTCCCATCAAGGAGGTATACGTATGCAAGATACACTATCCAAATCAAAGCTAGAATGTAGAAACATCAACGTATTTGTTTTTCTTGTCTGGTGAATTTATAAGAGAAAGGTGTCTGTTTCAAAATCTACATTCACCTACTGGTTGGTATCGACAATATTTGTGAGATGATTGTTTTGAGTAGTTTAATTATATTTGCTTCTGCTTCTTTAAACTACGTCAAGAATTCTCTTTCAAAAAAAGAAGAAAAAGAAAACAACAACAACAAATCACTGACCTCATGCTCAATGGCCTCACCAATCTGACAAGCAGCTTGAACCACTCTGGCACTGCCATGTTCACCCCCTGTCATCAACAACCCCATCAACTTATGCATTGTAATAACTGCCATCATCTCTGCCGGCAACTGATCAAAATAAGGTGCATAAGCAGCCCTATTTTTCCCTTGTTTACAAAGGTCTTGTTCAGAAGTAATGCAATCACGAAGGGGCTCAAACCAACCAAGGAACAATGACTTCATGTAAGGCAAATTAGGGGCCAATTTCTGCTCACACATATCTGCAAGAAGCTCCTTATACTCCTTCGCCGCCTGTTCCCATGCTTCCGTCTCTATCTTCATCTGTCTCCTTCTAAGTAATTGATACTTACCAATCCCTATTCCACCCACCAATTTGGGTTGCTTTTGTTGCTTGAATTCCAAATTCCCCTTCTCTTCTTTACTGATTTCTTCCAACAAACCTTGAATTTCATCCACCGCAGAAATATCTTCTTCGGTATCTGTTGATGAAATCGCCTCGGCAACACTTGCGTACCCTCTCGGATGATTTAACATCCCAGAAAAACTAATTGAGGGATTTATACGGCATTGGAAACAGGAATTCCCAACATCTACTACCTGAAACGATAATTCTCCATTTCGATGAAAAGAACCCATCTCAAAAGGTCTGATTTTTTCGTGAAAGATCGCATTTTCCGGCGATTTTATCAGCTTCCTAGAAGAAACTGCTCGTTTTGCAATGTTTCTCCACATGTCAGTATGATTTTTCTTCAATCGGATTCGTTGAGAGATTGTCGGTTGTTTATTAATCGGAACAACAGAGTAATCGAACTTTCTGTTGAGATTTATAGAGAAAATGAGAGTTCTACCACTGGACATCCAAAACTTTCAAAATTCGAAAGGAATGGATTACAGTTTTACATACCCTTCTCTTTCATTGGTGCAAAAAATCTACACATAAACCCTAAAATCCAAGACGAAATTGCAGAGAAAATGAGTATCTATCCTTAAACCCTAAACCGTGAGGGGAAACAAGGGGATGACGAATCAGCTAAAAGTCTAAAACCCTAAACCTAAAAAAAAAATGAAAGAAAGAGATGATGAAGATATTACCACCTAACCTTAAACCCTAAAAAAAAAGTCTAATACTGGTAACCAAAACAGTATTGAATGTAAATAGAAAAAAGAATAAAGGAGTGCGTGAGCTGCGAAGAAAGAGAGCACATGTGAGAAAACACGCTGGCAAGGCATTTGGACACGAGGTTTTACGGGAGTCGTTTTAGAGGCAGGCCATATTTAGATTTAGGCAGGTCATGCATTTTTAGTTCGCCGCACAAAAACACCCATGCCACTTTGGATTTAGACAATTGTCCATTCTACTTTCGATTTAAAGGGCGTTTGGCAACCACTTAGAGGGTGTTTGGCAACCATAAGTCAATGTGCTTATGTTTCTTATAGAAGTTCTACTTTTGAGAAGTTAAAAGTTAGGAGAAATTTGTATGGTAAAGTACTAACTTATAAGTAAATAAGTTAGTTGTTTATTGGAGACCATTAACTGTTTAAGAGAGAAAAAGACAAACCTAATGCGCAACTTGAGGCAAAAGTAATTTATCAGTCAAAAGCAAATTTTTTTTGCTTTGGATACAAGAAACATTTCTACTTATATAAGTCATTTTGTTTTTGCATTCCATACATGCTTTCTATTTTTTGACATATATAGGTAGAAAAGTTACTTATTATTGTGTTGCCAAACACCCTCTAAGAAGTTTAAGTCAAAAAGCTAAAAACTTTGTATGGTAACGTTTTTTCAAAGTAACTTCTAAAAGTAAAAAAGTTGCTTCTTTTTGGAGTAAATTTTTTTTGCTTTTCTACTTCTTAGAAGTTGCTCTCCTCGAGTACCATGTAACAACTAATAATTAATCATTTTTTTAGACTTTTAAATCAGTAATTTACCATACAAACTTCTCCTTATTTTTTAGTTCTCAAAAGCACTTTTACTTTTTTTGGAAACATAAGTGCTTCTGCTTCTGGTTGCCAAACGTCCTAAGAAAAGGGAGGGGATACTTGACCCTAGACTTAAAAAGCCCATTATTACCCCATGCATTTTTGGGGCCCACATAGGATGATCTAAAGGCTAATTTTTTGTGTGGATGTTCAACTCAAAATTGAGATCATCCTCATAAAAAATTAGGATTCTATCCCCAAGATATCCCTTTTGGAGTCGATAGGAAGTTCTTAAACTTTGTTTAAAAAAAACAAAGATCATTATAACCCATTTCCTATTTAAAAGATTGTTTTACCCTTTTTATTACTAATTAAAAGATTAAAGCATCTAAGCTTTTCTATTTGATTTTCTTTCTCAACTCGATAGTCTCAAAGCCTAAAGCTAGCTTCTCAACTCTCTAAAGATTGAACTTGGTTGCAGACTTGCTTCTCTTTATCATTGTCGCCGCCTATTGCAGTCCGTCCTATCATCCTCACCTATCTATCATTCCATTCTTTAGTAAATCTTTAGTAAGTTAGAAATCTTTCATATTTCTCTTATCTTTCTTGGTTGTTGTTATTCTTGAGCTACAAAATCTCTCATTGACATAATTTTAGAGATGCTTTCATTTTCTAGTCGAATCTTAGTTGATTTTGGCTGATTTGCTTAGTGTTATTTTTGTAAGATTTTGAAAGTTAGGGCAACTTGAGCCCCAAACTTGAACCCCAACTTGAAGCCCCGAACTTGAATATTTGATGTGAACCCCTTATTTCTAGTGATGCTCTAAATTTTTAATAGATTATTGGTTGGTCTTGTTATTTTTGTAAGTCTTTGTAAGTTAGGGCAACTTGAACCTCCATTACTTGAACATGCGACGTAAACCGCATATGTTTAATGATGCTCTTATTTTTTAGGCTAGTATATTCTTGGTTGAATTCAGTTGATATTGTTTTTGTTCTTGTAAGACTTTGGAAGTTAGGGCAATGTGAACCCCCCAATTACTTGAACCCTCGCACATTAACTCCAAACTTGAACCCTGACGTGAATCCATAACTAAAACACATAACATGTTTGTTTATGCCTTCCTTCTTATTTTCTATTTCTTTGATGTTTTGAAAAGTAGTCTCATTGATGTTAATATTTGGGTCGGGTCAATCGTGACCCAGACCCATAATCTATGACCCGTTAGCTACAACCCACTTAAGTAGTAGGAATTGTACGACAACATCATAGGTAGTGTCGTTGGTTCAACTAGTTTTTGTAAATACCTTGTACTACACAAATCATAGGTAGTGTGGTTGGTTCAAGTAGTTTCTATAACTACCTTGTACTACACACACACACACACACACATATATATATATATATAATTACATGGAGAGAAAACTTGAATCTCTCTCTCTTAAAACCAGTCTATGTGTACATGAGTTTTTGAGTGAGAAAACTCCGTCTTCTTTATCTTGCAATCTTCTCTATGAAATCACCATTGTCTTGGGATTAGAGGGTGTGAATCAGTAAGATTAACTCTAGTAGCTAATTTTCTGATATCTCACGGTGACCGAAACTTGCACAGAGATGAACTTTTGATTGTGGAGGAGGTCGAAAGGCTTGTAACAACAAACGGTTCCAAGATTCGGGTTTTCCGCATAAGGTAAGTCTTATACCCAAATTATTCTCAGAAGTTTACATTGGTATCAGAGCGAAATGTTTGTTAATTGCCATTTGAATGCTTTGCTTAAGTTTTCTTCAACATGGTGTGTTTTTCACTAAATTTCTTATGAGGTTTTGTTCCTTTATGCATAAGGAAAAAATCCTTATGCATATTTTTCAGTAACTTTGGGCTAATTTTTTTGTATGCATGTGTTGCCACATAATTTGAAATTAATTAGCAAGTATTGAATCTATGTTGTGAGATCTTTCAAATGGTATATTAAATGTGTTATTCGGACGCATATTGAGGGATATATCGCCTTCCAAAGTAGTTATCTCGTACATGGTTTGCTGCTGAAACAACATATTTTGTGAAGAAGATGAACCGATCCGATCAAGTCGGCAAGTTGACTCAGTGATTCAACCTGTCAGAGATTTGTTTGGACCGATTCAGAACCTATTTGGACTCCGTTTGACCCAAAATTTTGTATTTTGGGGTTTGTAGGCTTTTTGAATCTTTTGGTGATTTATGAGTTTGTGCCATTTACCTTTGTGGTCGGTTTATGATAAGATTATTCTACTAGGTATAATATGTAGCGCAGTATCCCTATTAATTTTGATTAGATTCATTGTATTTTTTCAGAAGCCTTGTAAGGGGATATGTTTCGCGTAAACACATTATACTGTAGAATTTTCTTAGTGTAGGCTCTTAAATTACTTATTGTGGACTATTTGGGACCCATGTGCACTTTTATTTTGTGACGCAATTTATGTTATCATGTGGATTTTATTAGTAAAGGATTTGTACTTCCTAATATATTTATTTGTTTAAAATCAATTTTAGAAAATAATTTGGACTTACATAATTTGGAGATGATTAGGAGCATAGCGAATTTTTGATCTCGATTTTTAAGAAAAGATGATGTTTTAAAACTGTATTTTTGGAACGAATAATTTAATGTGCAATTTATATTAATGTCAATCCTTGTGCAACATATATATGTAGTGATGGTTACTTAGAATGTAGTTGTTGATCTCAATAAGGGTGATAGGCTAGATGGGACTAATTATGACATAAGAAAATACAATACCTATTGAATGAGTAAGAGCTCTAGGAACACTTGTCCAATACTATGATTCGACTTGAGGATGGGAACATTGCCCAACATCATCGTGATCTTAAAGCCTAAATGACTTGGTTTACCAAAGATCGTAGAACGCACTTTAAGTTATTAAGTAGCGTGCAAAATGTGCACCTCTGAGTGACATTAAACATGATTCGTGATTCGAAAGCTGCTCAAAATGCCCTCCCTGAGCGAAAAATTATTAGTTATAATGAGAACATCTAAAATTTCTCTGATATATCGCATTATATCGATATAAAGGTAGAGTGCCAAGAGACGAAACATGCTACTGCCTTCATTGCCTATGGCAAGCGCAAACAAAACAGTTTTGAGCGCAAAGGTACATCAATCAAGCACGAAGAGGCTGACAATGGAAGTACTTCAACCAAGCGCCATAGAGGCAAACGTTGTGAATGCACTGAGTTGAAGAAGGGATCTGTTTTCCCTGACTCTCTCTACATTTGTGTATGCTCTTATGTATTAGTTGCTCATTCTCTCCTTGAATGGATTATAGACATAGGAGAAACTTCAATCTTAGGTAAGTTAAAACTAACCCTTCAACTTCAAGAACATATTTGGTGCATTTTTGTTTTGTAGAAACCCTAGAATTTGATTTTTCTTGGTATTATTCTCTAGATCTACTTGTTATTCACAATTTGTTGTTGAGAATCATGTCTTCAAAGAGGCATTCATCCATTATCTTTAAGGAAGAAAGAAAGAAAAAATGTATTCCACCAAACCCTAAAATTTTCAAATCTCCTACATGTGAGGAAACCTTTATTGATAAATGAGCTTTTGATATTTGTGGAGAACGATTTTCTGGGTGATCTCTTGTGATTGAAAGGGTTATTTTTATAAAAGATTTTGAGGATTTGGGTTTACAATATTTGTTTAAGAGTTGAGGTTGAAATTGTTTCATTAATAGTGAGGGGAATGCTTATCCTAGACTCGTTAGATTGTTCTATGTTAATATTCATGATGTTGACAAGTCGATGCCTAAGTTTTTAACTATGGTGAATGGAATTCGAATGGAAATCACATCATTTTTTATTGCTACTGTTTTGGGTTTACATTTAGTTGGTTATGCTATTAATTTTCCACATGATAATGATGATTAAACACCTTCTCATAGTGATGTTGCCTTGGTATTGACTGGAGATACATTTTATTGTAAAAAGTATATTCATGTTTTTAATCTCTATAATACATTTGGAGTTTTATACAAGATAGCTAGTACTAATCTCTATCCTATTCTTGGTAGTAAGGGTGAGGTTAAGTCTCTAATGACATATTTCTTGTATCATGTTGGTGAGGGTGATTCTATTAATATGGGGAAGTTCATAGTGTCTCAAATGATAAAGATTTACTCTTCTGCGGTGACTCATTGTAACGCCCAATTTGAAACTCAAATCTCTAGAAGATTGAATCGCATTTCGAGGCAATAGGTTTACTACACAAGGTAATTAAGCAGTACTAAACAAACCTAATAAGGTTTTATAAACCTAAATCAGAGTTAAACTAATCTAGCCAACCAAATCATTAATCACCTCAAAGTATGGCCATAAAAAATGAAAAATTTGCTAAAGTTTCCCTTGTATTTTCAGGGTTTGCAACCTGTCATAAACCTGTATAAGAAATGATTTATCCTCAAGTAATAATTCTAAATCATTTCCATACATCCACGATTGTCATATCATCTCATCAAGATCAACCTACCTTAATTCATTAAAATATAATAACACCCAGTCATCCACTATGCTGGATTTAAAATATAATTCTAAAACGATGCCTCTCTCAATACATAAATAGGATTTGTTAAGTGATACAATATATACATAAGTGTATTTTTTTAAATATATATAGTTCAAGAAAAATATATACATGACAAGTAAAATAAACTGCATCACAACTGAATAATTACAACACTTCAAGTATAATAAACCCAAGGTAGATACTCTCCCTATACCTGCCTCCTCAAATGACACAACATCCAATCGTCCATTGTCTCCTCGATTCCTTGAGCAAAATGCCCAGTAAGAACTTATATTACTAAAAAGTAGTCACTAACATGAGTTTAAGATAATGCAAGTTTTAAAGATATCCGAGAAATCATAATATACTAATATAAAAGCATTTGGTACTTGTTCTACAATATAAACCGATAACCATTCACTTACTCATACAAGTAAATATAAACTAACAACATCTCACCATCATAATATTGCATAGTGTAATCATTTTAGAGTGAAAAGATAACAACTAGATGTTTCAGCTTATAGCCAGTGAGCAAATCGTATTCCAACTTAACCGATGTAGAACCCCATCGTTAGTTCCTGATTTTCGACCAAACACGGATTTATTGGTTTGCGTGAGGAGCACGCTAGCTCATGATTTGGGTTTAGGTGTACCCTTGACCGATATTTGTTGATGTAGGCAGCTTTGTGGTGGTCAGCCATTTGACTTGTGCAGACATCCTAATGATCATTAAAATAATCTAAGAGTTGTTACGCTCCTCAAGTCTTCGCCTAATTTAGGTAGCATGTAACCTCACCATTTCTTGAATCAGACATGTACCTATACAAGCATGATTTTTCAGAAAGAGAAATAGAATAACTTAGATTTCAATAGTAATCCCTATCTCAAGAAAGCCCCATTATTATCAAGAGTCCAAAACCTATATTGAAAACAGGTAGCAAATCACTGTTTTTAGGAAAACTCCAATGATTTGTTCATGTTGGCATTCAACATCTTTTTCTAGATCACCTAAAAGTATATAACATAATACCATAAGTTGTAGTCATAGAAAATACTTTTTCCTGTAGAAACTAAATATCTATGTATATATTGTGATCTCCCATCTAATAATATTTTGGAGAAAGCTAGTACTATAATACAGGGAAAGCCTGTAATCATGGGAAAACCCGTAATATTCCAGGGAAAGCTAGAAATAATCAAAGTCGGGAGAAAGCCCAGCATAACATATATAATATATATTCCGGGAAAAAGCCCGTACCTAGGGGAATCACCAATACATACCAAACAACTGGGAACCTCTATCCCATTTATTATCTTAAAACAACGGTACACTTCTCCCAACAGATAGAAGGACACAAAAGTATATATAGTACTATTAAGAACCCCAAAATCCATTTGGTTTTAAAAATATACCCATCCCCAAAGCTCGATAACGATTAAATCTTAATTCTTTTGAAAATATAGTTTATTTAACTATAGGTAAGAAAAGAATCATCCATATATTTATATAATCATATAACTCATCCACATATACTAATTATTAGCAATCTTAATTATTTTATACAAAAATAACATAACTCTTACATCACTATGTAAAATTATATATTTTTGGAGAATCATTTTCACATCAATAAGATATTACAAGTAAATCATGCATGCTTCGCAAAATAATTACATTCGATTTCCAAATCTGAACCCTATCAAAAGCATTGAAAGTACTTCAATGGCTACAAAAGAGTATATATAAGTTCCTATATCAAATCCTGAGTATATATGAGTTAATTAGAAGATAAGTACAAGGGGAAAATTTTGATATATCAATATACACACATAATTATGTGTACGTACTGTTTATTAATTAAATGGGCATATATACGTTTAATTAACTCACTAACTCAAAGTATTTGGTCAAAATTGTGGTCAAAATCGCGGGTACATATTGATATTGGTCAAAATCGTGTTTTGGGCCTCGAATCAGCCTCTTTTGGTGTCCTATTTTTGTGTGTAAGTAGTCGAAATTCAATACTTTTCAAGATCTATCCATTCGTATGGTTAGAATTTTCAAATTACCCTTCAATTAAAAACTCATTATTTATCTTTAAGTTTAATTATTTTAACACTTAATTAGTTTCGCGGTCAAAGCGTTGGATTAGACTCTATTTGACTCGACTAAACATTGACTGGTCAACTAAATTATTTTGGGTTGTTATACTCATGCATTACCATTTCCTAAGTTGATTGGAGAAATTATTGAGCATTTTAGTGTTAAGATTCCACAACGAGAGGAAGAACATTTTGCTCTAGGTACTTTAGATGCTTCTCCCTTGAAAAGAAGTTTAGGTCAGACGCGTAAGAAGTCTAAAGGAAGAAGTGGTGTTAGTTCTTCTACTTCTGGTACTGCTAATACAGTTTATGTTCCTCAATCTCAACTTGATTTCATAATGGATGTTATTTATCGCATTCACTTTAACATGAAGAATATGAAGCAAGTTCTTCGCGATGTAGCTGACGTTCATATTGTTAATACTGATTGTAAAGACCATGTGTATAATGACATCATGAAGGAACTAGGAGGAAGACTTCTCATGGCAAGGCTGTTGTCGAAGAGGATGAAGCTAATGTGAATGCTGAAGATGAGGAAGAGGAAGAAGATGATTCTGATGATGAAGAAGAAAAGTGATAGTTCTTATTATATCTTTTCCTTTTTCAACTTTCTGTTGGGTCTGTAATAACTTTATTTATTTTTCTTTTGCAGTTCCTAACATTGCTTTGCTACTTTACTTTAAAATTGGCAGTTAAGTAGGTAATCCACTAGTCATATTTGCTTTAGTTTGTTATGGATTGTCTAACCTATCTCTTTATTTTGATATTTCTTGATGGTTGGATGATTATATTTGTTGCATAATTTATGAATTGTGTGGTTCTATCTCTTATATATCATTATGTATTATTCCTGTGCTTTGAGTCTTACCTTTGTCTATTTGTGACAAAAAGGGGGAGTAGGTTTTGGGTTATCTTTTATGCAGGGATAAGCTTTGAGATAGGGGGAGTTTTGATTATCTTTTCTTAAAAAAGGGAGAGTAAGAAGATTTCTTATCTTCTTACTAATCCTGTGCTACATTGCACTATTCAAGACTTCAAGGTAATTTTTCTACTTGATTGATTTTATATCTTTGATATATAAGGTTCTTTGATTTGTTTTGTGAGCATGTGCCGGTATTAAGATGCAAAGACACTCCACATAACTTAGTGTGTTATTTTGTTTTGGAAGTAAGTCTTTTATCTATAATTGAGTTCATTCTAAGAGAATATGAGTTATAATTTGGGAAGGTTATTTTATTATTTTCTTATGTATGGGTTTTGTCACGTCATTGACAAAGAGGGAGATTGGAAGGTTCATAGGTCCTTAGGTTCTTGTCAATTCACGTGTCAAAGTAAACTCAATGAAAGCCCATGATACTTGAGTTTAGAGTTAGAGTGTCGTCTTCATTGTTCAACTTCGTGAAGATTTGAAGATTAGAGATAAAGCTCACCAACAATTCAACTCACTACCGGAATTCATCTTATGATGATAAGTGACCTAAAAAACTCGTAAAACATAAATGGTTAGTACATATTTGATGTTTTAGTGTTTCGAAAGCTTAATACAACTTAAGGTTAGGTTTGGAATAGGTTAAAAGGTACAAGAAACCTTAGAACTCATGGTTTAGAGTTAGTTCGAACCCAAGTTCGAACCTAACTTGGTTTTGTTGGCAGCCATAAGACCAACATAAAGAAGACCAAAAACAAGAAGAAATTGAGTTCGAACTCAATTTCGAACCCAATGAGTTTGAACTAGAGTTCGAACCAGTTTGGTCATATTTTGTGTTTGTAGCTTCATTCTAACTTTGAGTTCGAATTTGAATTCAAACCCAATGGCTTCAGCTATGTGACAAACTTTCTAAAAAGTGTTTTAAACTTTTAAAAAACTTATGAACCGACCTTTAGTAATCCCAAACCTTTTATAAGTTATTTAGTTCGTCCCTAACACCTGTATAATGTTGTTTTAACATCAAGGCTTAGATATAAATATCAAAGGAAGAGCTTGGAGAGATCTAATAATATATTCTAGGGTTTTCAAAGTCTAGTAAGTATCTTCTACTCTATGAAGAACTTATTTTGATTGATTTGATTAGCTGAAGTGCTACAATTATATATCTAGTAATTGAATCAATCATGGTGTGTTGTTTAGAAGCTTAAACAAATCGTTCCTTCTTAAACCTTAGAGAATTAGGTTTTTACTGGTGGATTTTTGGTAAGTGGTTACTTAAAGGATTTTAAGTGTAGCTCATGGATTCGAGTGGAGAACAAGTTGCGGGACTTGGTGGATTTCCAAGTGGGAGACGCATCGTGATCGCTGAGGAGTAGTTCGTGGATTTGAAGTTGTGGTTGAGCGAAAGCCGTTGTTGATTAGAACGTAGAAGGAGTCGTAAATCATGTCTGTCGAGTGGTAAATCAGTCTGTAACTTCACGTTAATTCTTAGTGGATCTTTGACAGGACTAGGTCCTAGGGTTTTTCCCAGTTTGGGTTTTCCTTATTAACAAAAATCTCCTGTGTTAAATTTCTATTTAATTAAAAGATTGCAATATTCGATTCTGCTCTTAATTCCGCAAATTAAGAATTGAATAAGTTAATACTCTTCTAGAGGTTTTTGTTTCTAGTCTTGACTTTACAGTTGAAATTTTTATTGAGTAATAGTTTAATCCCTTATCGTAGTTACATTTATTACGGTTAGATCTGATATCGTAGGGTAGATTTTTCAAATTTTAATGATGATAGGTTGGACATTAGTCTGAATGGTTTTGTTTATGGACATAGTTATTATAACACCCAAGATTTTTTCACATAGACTTAAGCATTGGCTTAGGGCCCATGGACCCTAATGTAGGCCTAATTAGTGTTAGAAAGGTGTAAACCTAAAAGAAGAAACCTGTGAGTATCAAAAAACAAGCTTTGCCAAAAACATCCACAATGCTGAGTTATATATATGGAATGTGTATATAAGTATAGAAATGAGTTCAAAATAATTTGCAAAATGGGTCATGCATAAATGTTTTTGAAATGATTCCAAAATGTTTTTCAAACAAAACCAAATGTTTACAAAATCTCTTTGAGAGAGAGAGATTAGGGGTTATCCTTTAGAAATGAGCCATAAAACTTTAGAAATGAACCTTCGATTTGGAAAACCGGAGAAATAAAATGAAAACTAGGATTATGTTGACCTACATTCAAGGTAGGAGTCAACATACAACTTAGAATAACCTCAAACACTAATCATTTATAGTAATTTATAAAATTTAGAATGCCATGAGTCCCCTAGAAATGAAATGAACGTAGAAATGAAAATTTCAGATTTAGAAATGTTAGCAAACACTCTAAACCTTTGGATTAGGAAACTTTGAAATAAAAATGATGGAATAAACCATTAGATTAGGTTCATTTTGAAACATTAGGATTTCATTAGAAATGAAATAAGAAATAAAAAAGAAATTGAGAAATAAAATGAAAAATGAGGTTAAAAATAAAACCCGAAATGAAATGAGAAGAGGTGGTTAAGTGGAACTAGGAAGTTTTTGATATGGGGTGACCAAGTGGTGGGCCCATTTGGCAAAAAATGGGCACAAGGGGTAGCCTTGTGCGCCACCTATTTTATAGGAAAATAGGTTCCTAAAAACTCTAAAACTACTAATTTAGATAAAACACATAATTTTTAATAATTTTCTAAAAAGATGATAATTACTAATTTAGAAAATTGTCAGTATATCTACTAAAATTAAGGTAAATCCTAAACCTTGATAAACAAGGAATGAATCTAGACCATTAGATTAGGATTATCTAAAAGTTACTAAATCTTAGCCATTGAAATAGTTTCCAAAACCTAAAACACTTAGGTTTCCTTGTTTATCTAAAACTAGTAGTATTTAATGTGAACCATTGGATGGATTAGGGTTTCAATCCTAGCCATCCAAAATCATTTAAAACTCTAATTATGCTAGTGTAAAAATTGGCCCATACAAGAGGATAATGTTAGTAGATAAATAATAAAAATAAAAATAAAGAGATAATTGAGAGTTAGAGATAAACTTAGATTAGAGATAGAGTTAGGATAAGTTTTAGAAGAAACAAAAAAAAAACCTAGTCTGGTCGATAACCCCATCACACACCAGAAACTCAACTTTCAAGTTGAGAAAAAAATTGAAGAAGAAGAAAAACCCCCTAGCCCTAGCCTAGCCGATCTCTCTCTCTCTCTCTCTCTCTCTCTCTCTCTCTCTCTCTCTTTCCATTTTCTTCAAACCCAAGTTTGAAAAAGATTAAAACCCATTCAGGTTGATGAAAGCTTGGAGTATTTAAAGCTAAAGGAAGAAAAGGAAAAGTAAGTCAAGGCCTCTTGGAAATTAAGCGAAAAAAGTAGGGAGAACCACTATCCTAAAACTTGTTTTTCAAAATTCCACGTTTTCTCGATTGTTTTATAAAATCATATTTTTCAAAAGATGTTTTCTTCATAAAAACGTATGTTGCTTTTCAAAAAGGTTTTCTTGCATAAAGGAGCATTATTTTTGTGTTGTGTGATCATGAGTGGTTATGCTTAAAAACTATCGGAACTTAACGAGGTAAGATGAGAGGTTTAAAAAGTAAACCTTGGGTTAAGAGGTAGTATACCTTAGTAACCTTGATTTAGTGAGGCCAAAAAAAGGTATCAAGTGCTTCGAAAGAGAGGTATGTTGTGTGCTCCATAAGAGAGGTTTAACACAATTCAATAAAACGTAATTTCGTCAGTCGTTGTGAATGTGGCATTGAGAAAATGATGTTATGTTTGACCAAAGTGGCACCGCCTTGAGAGGCATCTCCACAAGAGAGGTTTATATCCGGATCCGTAAAAAAATGTGACGGTGGTTGGTTTTCAGAAAAACTCTAATGAAGGAAGTGGAATATTAAAAATAATAATGTGTGAATGCGAGGTAGTAAGTTAGCATATAATAATGCATATACTACTATATTATACTATATTATATATATATATACTTCTGCATATGTTTATCTTTTTAGTTGAGATTTGTTTTAAAAAATAAACTTGTTTTTCTGTGGCTAACACCAGTCTATTTTCAAAAATGTTTTAAAAAAGAGTGTTTTTGAGATAACAACCCTAAGTGGTTGAGTTTTTTAAAAAGAGTGTGTGAGGTATTTTCAAAGAAAAGAGTATTTTCAAAAGGCATTGTTTGGATGAGTTTGTAGCAAAAAGTTTGTGGATTTTCTGAAAAAGGTGTTAGTCATTAACTTATATTTTGGTTGTACCTACTGAGTTTTGCTCACCCTACGTTTTTACCCCCTACAGGAATAAGGAAGATAACTCGAAGTTATACCAAAATTCTTGAGAAGAAACTGAAGATTTAGAAGTACGTACCATTCCGAGAACTTGGAAAGAAGATGACTAGTAATAGATCACTTGGGAATTGGGACTATTATTATTTATTTGTTTTACAGCATATTTGAATAGCTTTGATTTATTTGCTCATAACAATGATTTGGTTTTTATTAGTTAGTTTGAAGTTAATACATGATACAATGAATACTTATGATATAGTTTGAATATGATTAAATAGTTTGAGTCATAATGACATGTGAATGAGTTTTAATGTATTGTCTTAAATACAAGTGTTGTATGATGTTATGCCTTCTGTTTTATGTTTATTAGACCTTGAAATATGATCCTAGTAAATTTTACCTTATTTCGAGATTAGGAAGTTAGCCTATCAACTACCCTAAGTTTGACCTTGTACGCTAGAAAATCCTGAATTCCTGTATTGGTTTAAGTTGAGCATAATTTCTGTGTAAAACTGTAAAGAATTAGCTTTGGGTCAAAACATAGAAGTTTTAGGTTTCTCTGTCTAGTTTCCAGAGAACCTGATCCAACCTTAATTCGAATTATGGTTAGAGAGTAATGTCTTGATATTCGCCACTGATGTAAGACTCTAATAGCAACATTAAGTTAGGAATTTAGCTTATTCCTTTGAATTTAAGACCATTAAGTATTTTAAACTTAAATATGGTGTTTAGTAGTGATTAAATCTAAATACCCATATGTTTTAAATAGTGTTCAACTAGGTGTTAGTAATATTTTCCTTTCACCCCAGTCACGCTCCGAGGCTTGGGTCGTGGGTTCAACTCGAAAGTGGTTCGTAGATTACAAGCTTTCAAAGGTCTGCCTATACCTCCGAAGATTACAAAAGAGACCCTGAAGTCTCCACTTTAGTATCAAAAGCTTCCGAAGGTTTGTCTATACCTCTGAAGATTACAAAAGAGACCCCGAAGTCTCCCACTTTCAAACTGGAGCTCAAATTCAGCTGAGTTCAGAGCTACAAGCTTCTGAAGGTCCGCTTATATCTCCAAAGAACAACAAAAAGAAACCCCAAAGTATGTCTCTCTCTCAGAGCTACAAGCTTTCGAAGGTCCTCATATACCTCCGAATATAACAAAAGGAGACCCCGAAGTCTTTCTCTTTCAAAGAACAAGATTTCAAAAGTCCGCTTATACCTTCGAAGATCATCAAGGAGACCCGAAATCTCTCATTTTAGTAGCAAGCTACCGAAGGTCCGCCAATACCCTTTGAAGACACAACAAAAGAGACTTCAATGTCTCCCTAGCTTTCGGAGGTCCACTTATACCTCTGAAGATCAACTGTGAGACCCAGAAGTATCTTACTTCAAAACAAACAAGCTTCTGAAGGTTCGCCTATACCTCCGAAGATTAATTGTGAGACCCAGAAGTCTCCAACTTCAAAAAAAAACTTCTAAAGGACCGCCTATACCTCCGAAGTAAGACAAAAGAGACTCCTCAACATCTCTACAAATCAACAAAAAGAGCAGCAGAAGTTCTATACAGCAAGAGAGACCCCAAAGTCTCAAATAACAAACAAATGAACCATCACAGTTCAGAATCAAAGAAAGCCACGATCATACGAAGATCAAGACAAGTCAAGCATCATCAAAGAATCTACGAAGGTCAAGACTAGCCACAAGTCGCTCCAAAGATTAACCAAAGATTCAGACAACACTTAGTCAGCCAAAGATCGACCAATGATCACGATTAACTAAGAAATCAAGAAAGTAGCTCCAAAGATCTCAATCAAGCATCATAACATTGCACCATTAAAGAGAGAAGAGAAGATCTCAATTAAGCATTATAGCATTGCGCATTAAAGATAGAAGATAAGATCTCAATCAAGTATCACATCATTGCAACATTAAAGATAGAAAAATAGAGATAGCTTTTGTATGAGAATACGCCTGAGCAGAAATCTTGATAAGACCGTGATAAGCGCAACAAGCTAAAAACTTCATAACTCGACTTATTCACTGAGCACAAGTGAAAACAAAAAATCAAACTAGCGTAGGCACAAAGACCTCCAAGTAGAGACAAATAGGGCAATTTTATCTTGAGAATCAAAAGTAAATTTTCTCAATAAAGGCATCGAAATATTTTCCCTAAGAGAAGAACATTAGGTCCATTCCAATTAGCGACACAGTAACCCACACATCTTCTAAGTGGAAAAACATCCTGACATCTTTCTTTCTGTGAAAAACAACTTAGCATTTCCTTCAAGCATAAATTGACCAAATTAGTGTCGTCTTGGCTTTGGCATTTGGCCTGCTAGTAGACCTCTGCCAAAGAGGGGCATCTGTAGACACCTAAATTTGGTTCGCTTAAAATACCTCAGTGATTCTGTCAAAATCAGCCAAGAAGTATCTGAAACGGAACTCAAAAGAGTCGAAACGAGGAAAGAGAGTTAAAACTTAAGCCAGAGCCTCAGAAGCTCTCAGAAACCTCCAAAAACTCTTAGCAAAGCTCCAGAAACCCCCGAAAATGAACTTGAAAGGTCCGAAAAACATAGAGAAGACCCCATAAAAACCACAAAAACTTGCTTGGAAAGTCCGAAAAATATAAAAATGATCCAAAAAGCCCAGGAGGGCCCCACAAAGGCTAAACTGCCTGAAACTTGGGGCTGCCACGTGGCAAACTGCCCTCAACAAAGATCTGACTGCCTTGGTCCTATAAATAGAACCCCCTTCTTTATTTCTCATTTTAAAATCCATTCTCCATTAGTTTTTCTGAATTTCTAGAAGGTTAATATCCAGAGTTCATTTTTATTTAGAATTTTTTTATTTCGTGTATGCTAGTCTTTGAGTCACGTACATCTTCTAGTTCAAAGTCATTTCAAAAGATCGAAAATTTCTTCGAAGTTCACCTACATCCTTCGGGATGAAAACGAAAAGGAAATCCAATAGGAATCCACCAGAGAAACCTATCGAAACTAGAAAATAAGATAAATAGTAACAAACCTCTGCCCGAATCTCCGGTCAAATCCAAGAAGCGCTCAGGTATATACTCAATACTCTTAAACTCTTTACGATTCATTATTCAAAGATAGTGGATTCAAGAATTGTAATTCTTTTCAAAAAGCAATAAATAGTAAACCTTCAAAACAAAAACTCATTGTTATCGTCGAAGTAGTATCAATGTAGCATGTCTCTGAAGGAGTATGCTCTTTAATATAACTCAATAGGACACTACATAATTTTAGATAGTATTCGGGATAGCACAAGTCTTCTCAAACGAGAAAGAACTCCACAATTGACATCATGATCAATTCGTAGAGAATATCTTACAAAACCGGTACAAATCGTTAATATCTCACAAAATTGGCCCACATTGTTAAATTTCTAACAAAATTCCTTCCAATAAGGAGAGAACTACCAAAACTCTGCTCACGAGGAGGTTTCTTTTACAAAACTAGCACGAATTGTTAATCAATTTCTTTTCAAAACTCTTTCCAATAAGGAAATAAAAGAGGGAACTCTGCCCACGAGGAGGTCTCATTAACAACCGACACGAATCATTAATCACAATCTTTTAGAGCCTTCAAATAAGGATGCATCACCTGAGTTACGGCCATTCCCTATGAGATGCCAAGTTCTCTCCAAAATGAGGAATAGTTGTAACCCAGTCATTAGTATGGGATGAGTTCTCAAGGCTAGAGATGCTAAAGATCTCCCAGAGCATGAATAATCCACCTAACTCCTCCCAAAGCGCTGAGGCATACAATACATGGAACAGGTAAATTACCTTGTTATCTCTGTTCGTTGAAAAGATAGAAGTAGAGGTTAGATCATTTACACTAATGTACTTATCTTTCCTATTTTTGTTTTCTAGTAATTAAAATCAGACTAACTGTTTTCTTATGCAGGAGAGTTCGTACACTATGTGCACACAAGATGAGAGACCAATGCAGATATCTAATAAAACACCCTAATTACGAAGTAGAAACAGATTAATGTCAGATGGTCGTCAGGTGCTTAAAACGTTCCTGACCTATAATGAGGACCCCGTACCTTGAATCTCTACAAACAAAAAATCACAGTCCGAGACAAAAAGAAGGAGATATCACTTGGTTTTTTTCCAAGGAGGCTAAATGATGCATTTTTTCTAACAAAAGGGACCTGGTGCCCTCAGAAATTCAGGTGGCGACTCTATAACATTGAACAGAGGATGAGAATCTCCTTCCCCTTTTAAAGCGACCAAAAAAATGAACTAAAAGAAGGAAAGAGAGAAGCATCTACAAATGAATGTACACACCACATATGTAACATTAAACCATCAAAACGGAGCAAGTTCTCCCCTCAACAAAGAGGATTCAGGAAACATGCAATAGTCTCTGCGAGTGAACCCCCTAAACGCTAAAGGAGGCAATTCGTACCCTCAGGTTCCTTGGCATCCCCTTATGAGAGAGAGAGAGGGGCGAGAGGAAGGAAAAAGTCATTGTTGTCCAAGACGGAGGGAATCGCGCTCGTTCGGGTCGCTGGCCGAAGGGCGGGGTGCCACAGTAGTGGTTGCGGTTTGCATCTTAAGAAATTAATTTAAAAGGGACCCAGCCAAATGAAGAAGGAGATGAGAAAATATCACGTGGTATTATAATGGATGGGATGGATTGAAGCTTATGTTACAACTTGCTACACTACATCAAAGATGGAAAGGGAAAAGAAGTTATAAAACGTCACTTTTGGGTTAGCTTTTAATAAATATTTACTAAGAAACATGAACATCACTTTTGATGTACCAAATCCCAAACCCATAAGACTTTCAGAGAATTGATACAAGTGCCTTAGTACATCCCACCAATTGAAACCAAAATTTATTTGCATCCAATTTCTTATACTCTTCTGGACCCCACTTATTATAACCTAATAAGTAGTCAAATAGGTATTTCTAATTGGAATTCTTGTAGAAGTAGGAAAGGAACGACGGTAGGGGAAGCTAGAATGGGTTAGCTACATTGGTATATAAATAACAAGGCATAACACGTGACAGAAAAGAGATCGAGGTGAAGAAAGAGGTGACTGTGACTTTGGATATCTAACCTATTGGAGTTTTATGCAATTTCCGAGGCAGACTATTTTTGGGACAACAGATACTTTTCTTTCTTCTTATTATTTTAATGAAGTTACTTGAACCCATGTGGTTCTAACTTTCTTGTTAGGGTGAAGGGATGAAGTTGTAAGATTTTATTTTACTTATGTTTTTGAACAAAATATTTGGATCATTAGTTTAATTAAAGTTTGGTTTTCTCATTGTTGATTTATCTTTTAGATCTTTCTCTCATGTGTTTATGTCATGCATACTTCATATTTAGATTGTTAGATGATTATTTCAATGGCCTATTTAATTGATGCAAGTATTATTCTTTGACTAAATATGTCATGCATATGTAGTGCTTAGAAAATCTATCTTGTGCCAAGAGAAAACTTACCTTTTTAAGATCATTAATTTAGCACCTTTATTGTAAAATCGTCGGGAAAGTACTAGTCAAAGGTACTATCGTACTACCTGCAAAAATTAAATATTTTGAGATTGGATATAAATAGAGTAAATTTTACAAGAAATTCTTGGATCCTTATCACTTTAATTAATTAGTTATGATACATACTTTAGATTTGTTTTCATTATTTTTAAAATACCTTTTTCAAATATCAATTCTTTCTTGATTAGTTAATTCGTAGTATTAACTAGTATTTGTTTTTGTCTCACTCTTCGTGGGATCGACCTATATTTACCCTTATCTATACCACAGATACTGCGCAGTTGCAGTTTTAATTAAATAGAGTTTTCAAAGCTATCAAGTTTTTGGCGTCTTTAGGATTATTATTTTATTTTAGTATTATTTTTTAGGAATAATTATATTATTTTATTTCAATAGTTCGAATTCTTTATTTCTATTTTACGTGTTTTCTTCTCTTGTTGGTCTTTACAGGTTCTACGAAGAAAGAAAAAAGAGGAAAAATGAAGGACAAAAAAGGAAAAAGCAAGACAAGAAGAATATGTTATTTTTAGGAGTTTTATTTTATTTTATTTTTAGAAAAACTGTAGTAGGGTTTGCATAAGGACTTTTTTTTAGTAATTTCTAATTAAGTTTTAACTAGAAAAATTAGAGCACGAGTTATAAACGGGGAAGGAGGACAACTACGATCTTGTCTCGGCCCCTCGGGTTCATACACTAACACAGGAGTTAATAGCCCGACTCGACTCAACTATTTCGTCCCCCCGTCCTGAATGGAAGGTAAGATTCGATAAACTTGTGAATCCCCTGCCAATAGGTTTTCTGGATGCTTATCATACCCTTAATCCTTAAAGTTACTAATGTTGGGGGGTAACCCACTTTTGTTAAGGGCACCCTGTTAGAGCTTTAGAAAGTTTGGGTTTATATTATTAGTTAAAAATATAAACTAACCCCAAAACCCCCATCTTGTTTTGGTCGAGTAGAAGAGAGGAGAGCTAGATAGAGAGGATCGAGGAAGGATCGTGTGCGTGAGAGAAGGGGCTTAAGGCTTCAAGTGCAAGGATTCTTCTTCTTCCTTGCGATTGCGGAGAAGGTTTTGCTTTGAGGCAAGTAGTAACTTGCTCTTTTGGTGTAGATTTAGGTTTTCTATGATATTAGTATGCTTTCTTAATGATTGAATGCATAAAAACCTAGTGTATATGTTGTTTATATGTTAACTACATGAATAAATGCGAGTAATCCATGATCGTATGATGTGGGCATGTTTCTAATGGCTTAAATGCATGGAATCTATGAATATTTGATGGATATATGATTCCCTAATGTTGTACATGAGAAAAACCATGTTTTCATGGAGTTTTGTTGAAGAACAAAACCCAAAATCGTAGAAAACCCAAGGAGTACTGATACTGGCAGAAGCCTGACCAACAGGCGAGGCTAGTATCGATACCACGCTCAGGTGGTATAAATACCAGGGCAGTATCGATACCACCTATGGCTGGTATCGATCAATAGAGGTTGGTATCGATACCAACCAAGCTGGTATCGATACCAACTAACCTTTTACCTTAATTAAGCTGTTTCAGAGTTTTTAATGAAAATAGACTTTCGTTTAATGGCTACCTTGATGTATATCTTGTATATTATAAGAAAATATGTGTTTAAGAGCATAAAATGCATATCTAAACTACTTGTGAAATATTTCCATGATGATGAACACTTGTGAACACCTACAATATGAGTGAAACCTCCATAAGCTTGATGTGTGCTTAAATAACTTGTTTGGCTTGTGTGCAAACATAGTTTAGGTCCTGTATAGGCCTGGTCATCTCCAAGCGAGGTGTACGGAATCGCCAAATAAGGTCTACGGAATCACTTGACACGTAAGTGACGCCGGCATAGTTACTAGTGTTCGGGGGATTGAATTTCGAGTTCGTTCATTGGATTCACGTGGCACACGACCAGCGTCTCGAGTGAACTACAAGGATAGGTGAAACATAGGTAGTAACTAGAGAACACTACTTGCTGCGAAAACCTAATCTTAAGTAAAGATCATAAAACACAACAGCTGTGGATCTTGTGAATCTTTTCTTATTAAACATGTTTACTTTATCTCTTGACATATCGTTTATCTTTGTTAAAACACTTACCTTTGTGAAGCATATGGATAACCCGAATCTAAGCCAAGGGAACTAGTGAACTTGCTGGCTAGGTTTTGACCTAGCACCATTCAAGTCTAGGTTAGCAGGCGAATCCTCGTTAGAGTCGGGATACGAGAAATGCAAGAATAAGTCTTCGGATACTTCCTAGATTTCTGTGAAGAAATGAGATATTCTTTTATTTAGGTTATATTTGGTTTGGAAACATGTTTAGTCCATTATTCTTTAAGAATATTCGTTCAATCGTTTGTTCATTTGACAGTTTATCTTTAAGTTGATAAAGTATTATTTAGCTTTAGTCTACTTGTGTCTTGAATGTGAGTGCAAGCTTCTTGTTAGCTTGGTGTAACGCGTACACCCTAGAGCTATAGGTTGTTAATGGTTCTGCTGGAATGCGTAGTTCTCATTGAGTAAGGGCTGTAGACCTGAAATATGAGGGCGGGATATTACGATTGGTATCAGAGCTAGGTTCAAAGTCCTAGAGGGAGTAATGTGAGTTAGGATGTTGTTTGTGACACGATAGGCACAAAACTAAAGAGTGCACTTGAATGAATTGTTTATTTGTTGCTTGCTTGTTGCTTGGCTTGGATTAGCGATAAACTTAGTTCTATTTCTTACCCTCTTTTTGTGTATCTCAGAACTATATCTGAGAGGCGAGTGAGAGGTAGGGGTGGTCGGCGAGGAGGTAGGGGTGCACGGGGGAACAACAATGATGTTCCTACCGAAGAGGTAAATGCACTACAACTTGAAGTTCCTCCACCACCACAACAGGGAGGGATCAGGTAAGAATCGGGTCAGAATTGAGGATGAGGTGTCAATCCTCAAATGCCGAAGTGGACGATATTACGTATATTGATCACAGAGTCAGTAGGGGCAGTTGCAGATGCTAGGTTAGATGCACGTCTGGGTACTAGGGGACCAGTGGCACCAACGCCGGATCAGGAGCCGCAACCACCAGTGGTGCATGTAAGAGCACCTACATGACTTGAGTTACATAAGCATTTCTTAAGTTTGAAGCCACGAACTTTTAGGGGTTCCACAGATCCATTAGTTGCTCATCAGTGGATCAAGGAGTTGGAGAAGTGGTTTCAGACTTTCAAGTGTCCTGAAGAGTATAAACAGAGGTTTGCAATTTTTCAGCTTGTAGAAGACGCACTGGATTGGTGGGAGTTTCATTCTCAAGATCTGGATACTACCACCTTGACTTGGCAGTAGTTCCAAGTGATGTTCTTTGACCAGTATTTTCCTCAATGTGCTCGAATGGCGGTGGAGAAGGATTTCCAATAGTTGAGACGGAAAAAAGACCAGATAGTGGTTGAGTTTGAGAGAGAGTTCTCTAGACTAGCTTTATATGCACTGGGACTTATTCCGACTGAGTAGAGTAAGATACAAAAGTTTCTAAGGGGATTGAATCGACAAATTTCTAGACACATTATCAAATAACCCAGTTTCGATACTTTTGCTGAAGTTGTGGAGTGTGCACGACTTCATGATCAGGAAATCCAAGTGGCACGCCTGAAAAAGAGTGAGAAAGCTAAGTCAAAGTGAGCAGATAGGCATGATCAAAAGAACAGTCAAGGGAAACAAGGAAAGAATCGGGGCAACCGAGGTAACTAGAAGAGGCAACGAACTGAATGGGCAATATGCGTGTGATTAAAGGGCCTTGTTTTGGCTGTGGTGAGGTAGTACACAAAGTAGCGGATTGCCCACACGGCAATGGGGCACAGGGGGTTAGGCAGAATCAACAGTCGAGGCAGAACACACAAGGTCAAGCTTGATCCCAACCAGCTTTACCTGCACCTAATCAGGAGAAGCAGTCGCACGGACAGCCATAGGGACAACCACACAGACAATAACAGGGCAGAGCCTATACTGTAGTACCAAGGGATGCGAGAGCGCCATAGGGAGTGGTGGAAGACGTTTACCGATGCATTGCATCAGGGACTGGGATATGTTTTAATGCAGAACAATCATGTCGTTTCTTATGCTTCGAGACAGTTGAGGAGACACGAGCGTAACTACTCGACTCATGATCTCGAGTTGGCAACGGTAGTGCTTGCACTTAAGATTTGAAGACACTACTTGATAGGTGTGAGGGTTGAGTTTTTTCAGACCATAAGAGTCTTAAATACTTGTTTTTGCACAGCTTTTCACCCTCAAATGGATGGGCAAACGAAGAGAGTTAACCAAATGTTAGAAGATATGCTCCGTTGTGTCGTGTTAGACTTTAAGGGTAATTGGGAAGATTCATTACCACTTGTTGAGTTTGCCTACAACAATAGCTACCAAACCAGCATCGGGATGGCACCATTTGAAGCGCAGTATGAGAGACCTTGCAGATCTCCAGTATGTTGGGCAGAAGTTGGAGAGTTGAATCTCCCGAGATCTAAAATTGTACAATAGACTAAGGAGAAGATAGCTTTAATCAGAGAGCGTATGCATGCAACACAGAGTCGCCAAAAAGCAACGCAGATCAAAGGTATAGAGAGCTAGAATTCGAAGTACGTGATCAAGTACACCTGAAGGTATCACCGATGAAGGGTGTTCTACGGTTCGGCAAGAAGAGGAAGTTATCGCCGTGTTTTGTTGGACCTTTTCCTATCTTAAAGAGAGTAGGGAAAGTGGCTTACCGGTTAGCTTTACCAGACCAGTTGGCAGGAGTTCATGATGTTTTCTAGGTGTCTATGCTTTCAAAGCATCTCAGGGATGAGGATCGTCCAACAATGGTCGATTTCCACGAGTTAGAGTTGCAGCCATGAGCAACCTATGTAGAGAAGCCTTATAGGATTCTTGACTACAACGAACAGAAGCTTAGGTCAAGATATATACTTAGGGTGAAGGTACAACGACATCATGATTGTAATGCCCCGTAACCCAAAACACGGGAGATTACCATCAGTCTACAACGAGACTCAAATTCGGCAGAGTCTCCCCTGTAAACTGGACCTTTTGTCACCTGATAAACACAGTGCATACAATAATATACACAGCGGAAGCAAAAGAAGCTAAAGGTATGCACAAAATTGCCACCCATTTTTTTCTCTCAACTACTGAAATCCCAACAATGTAGGACCAGGAAGGACCTGTCAAGAGAACATTGTCTAAAATTATCCCATTCTCTAAGTCACCTGCAAATAACTATGAAATTCAATCTTTCACTTAACATGGATATATTTATGATATAATATATAGTTATGTTTGTTGTTTCCTATCAAAATATATATAGCGAGAAAAAGATAAAGTAAAAGTCACATTCATATAAAAACAAAAGTAACGTAAAGCTCACAACCCGAGCCATAAAACATAAGTCTCAAAGTAAAAGAAATATAGGTAGAAAATCATCCACTGTGACTGAGGAGATGGAGACCTACATCCACCACAAAATAAGGAATCCCTCGCCAAGTAAACCATGTCACAGCGCCACTAAGGATCCTAACTCGATCCTCAAATGTCAACTGTAAAACCACGAGAATAATTGGGTGAGAAACTCAGTAGGTAGATCAACCATCCTAATACCATCACATGCAACGATTAATCCGATAACAGCTCAAAAGCATTTACAAAAGCAATGCATATTATATAGTTGATTGAAACATCAAAGAAAATCCTGCATATACATATACAAACAATAGTAGTGTACTTCTGCTAGCATAGCCAAGGAACACGACCGGGTTACCCCCGTCAGAGTTACTTCAAGATTAGCTACCAAGTGCGCACAATTTGATGACTGCAGACTAGGAAAGGGCCCCCAACTAATCCAGAGAAGGTTCCCCGACAACCCTCCCTCGTGTCTAACACCCATCGGTCAGGCATGCGAACCTCAACTAAACTAGTTACTCGACACCACCAACAAACATGGTTTACCAGGAAATAATCTTGACTTCCCAGACTTCCCTAGATGTACCTGTCTCCCTGACGTCCCATACCGCCCCAAAGACAAAAACACCTAGTAAAGCCTCAGATGGTGTACCACATCCAGATAAGCATGATCCACCATCCTTGTAGAAAGTCCCCAACCTTTCACAAGCTTACCTTAGTGATAATATATAGTAGTATATATACGTTGTGTGACTTTTAAGTTAAAGTTCGAAAACTATTTTGAAGAACCCCTTTGAAACCAATGTCCTTTTTATAGAAATCCCCTTTTGAAAATTCATCTCTTTTGAAATCCACATACAACAAGTGTAACTGATCCTAAGGGTGAGGAACCATGGTAAGCCAACTCACCCACCCTCGTAAGGGTGAGGATCTCTGGCAAGCCAACTCGTTACCCGCGTAGGTCGCGGAACCATGGCAAGCCAACTCGCTCACCTACGTAGGTCGCGAAACCATAGCGAGACAACACACCCACCCTCGTAAGGATGAGGGAACCTTGTCAAGCTAACTCGTACACCAAGTCTGTGGAACCATGATATGCCAACGCACAGATCGTCAGGCATGGTCTGTGGAACCATGACATGCCAACTCACAGATCACTCGGGCGAGAATCTGAGTGGAAGTAACACAGGCACCAGTCCACCTAAGGTATACACGGTTCTTCGTGTCTTCGTGAACCCTATCAAGCCCGGTTGTGAGATGCCATTACCGTCTTTAGGCGATCACGGACAGAAATTCCTTTTTGTCACATTTTTCAAAGCTGGGTTTCACATCGAGAAAACACTCGATAAAACAAATTTTCGTCTCTTCCAAAGGTTTTCAATATATCAAACACCATTTCCTCCACATATGTAAAACATGGTTTTCCAAACATGACCATCATTTCATCCACATAAATCATGACAGTAAGATTGAAGTCACATTTGTTCACAATCCATGAGAAATATTTTATAAATGTGATATATAATCAAGCATGCATTTTTCCATATTAAAAATCAGTTTCTCAATGCTTTCTTCATATCATAAGTTTGTTGTTATCCATAAATTACATGCCATGCCTTGCATACAAAAAGTACATACATATTAGTTCGAAACATGCATTTAAAATGGTTGGGTGCTATTAAGATGAATTAACCACCTACCTCTAGTGGTACAGAAACTGATTCTCCTCACCCAGAGAGTCAGCAACACCCAGCTCACCAGCTGGAGAAGAAAAACAAAGGAGATAAAAATAAGGTTCTAGTACTTAGAACCAACAAGTCGAATAAATAGAAGAGGAACAATAAAATTAAAATTAAGAAACACCAATGACTTGAATACATCTCTAACCCTCATAAGTTAGTAGAATTCGAACTACTCCTACTTCAAGAGTCTCCAATCATCCCTTTTCTATCAAAAGACAAGTCAAGGCTATATGTCACTTAAAGCGTCGAATAAGTTAACTTCACAATAATCCTCCAATATACTAGTAATCCTCAAATAATCCAAAAGTAAGTAAACCAGACCATCTTAGACTTAGATTTATCCTCAAGGTTTCCAATACGATAGTTTCATCCACAATCACCTAGATTCATGGTCTAACATAATCAAGTTGATTTACAAATGAATCTCAAACATTCCTACATCTATAACCTCAAATTTTTCTTATATAACTCGAGTCCAATCAATTCATTAACATCACACTAATAATTTCAAAAGCAAGAGCTATAAGCATCCATTATAAGCATCTAATCTATCACCATTCTAATTCAAGCTCAACCAAGATACGTATACCATTTAACTAATTCGTTACTTAAAATTAACAAGTTCAATCCAAAATGAGCAAAACTAGTCTATAAATTCCTTCATGAACTTCAGGTTCATTACTAACTAGTATATTTGAATTTCCTTGTGTTTCCCATCATCCATCAACTCCAAAAGAGATGAGATCCACCTTGTACAGTCATTAGTAGCCCAAATACTCAAAACAGTCCGCAAAGCTCATCTAGGCCCTCGAATTCATCATCCAAAAATATCACACAAGATTTATTTTACATTTCCCATTATCAACTCTACCCTTTTCAAGTAAAGATATGAAAACAGAAACTAAAGCCATTTAGTCACCCTCCACCATTCCAATTTAACTCCAAACAAGGTACTTTTACACTCTAACTATAAGCACAAATCGATTCTGAAACATGAATAGTTCCAAACTCTTTACTCATTATAGAAACAAGTTCAAGAAACCATCATTAAAAACTAAAGATAGATAAAGTCGTCTTTACCTCAAAATGCCTAAAATGGTTCATCGGGTATCTTTTACATTCAAGAGTTTATCAAACCTCATTTTAATATGAAACTAGAGAAAAATCAGCTCATCAAGTTGTTAATGGCTTCTCATCAATTAAAATCATGATTTATCATAATCTTATGAATCCCCAATAATATAGGTTTCACCATCTAATTTATTTACCTTGAGCATCAACTTCTTTTTCTATCATCATCCACAACTTTACTAGGATTAATCACCATAACCTCATCATTTTTAAGTCTTCACTTGCACGCATCAAAAATGGAGGAATTAAGATCATAAAAACCATAAACTCATATCAAATCTTCAACCCATCCACCTAAAATTTCTAATTCATAATAAAATTTCGTTTTTCCCTAAAAACCCCAATTTACATCATCACAAGAGCAAAATCTAGGGCACATGAGGTCTGATTTCTCACCTTAACATGAAAAAAATTAGCCCATCTCATAACCTCTTCCACCATTGAGGTCCAAATCACCAAGATCTACACTAACAAGCATGTGGAATAAAAAAACCCTAGGTTATTTACCCAGAAAATCAGCTAAAATTTGAAGGTTAAATGGGTTAGAAATCTTACCCAAAGAGTTTAGAGGTTGAGGGAGAAGAATGGGGCTGATTTCCCCTTCTTTTCTTTCCTTCTTCTCCTTCTTTCTTCTCCTTCTTCCTCCTTATTCCTCACGTTTTCCCTGTTACTATTTTTTTTCTTTCCCCTGCAGCAGCTGAAACGGCAGCTGCTGCCCTCTTTCCCCTCTCTCTTTCTCCAACGATCTCTCTCTCTCTCTCACGCACCTCTCTCTCTCAGTCTCTCCTTCTCTCTATCGAGTCTCCCTCTCTCTTCTTCTTTTCTTTCTTTTTTTTCCTTTTTTTTCAGTAGGGCAGCTGATTGGGGGAGAGGGTGGTGGCGGTTTTGATTTTTGGGTCACGAGCTGGGCCGCGGGTCAGGCCAGCCCGTGTCCCCCAAACCTAGCTAAAAATCCCTTTCTTTATTTTTTTCTTTTGTGACAAGGGTTATACCTTCAAGGTGCAGAGTTCAACTCCAAAATTTGTAAATCTTCAAAGTACATCTCATTAGTTAATTTTGTGCACAAGTATATAACCCACGAAAATTTCAATAATACTTGCTGACTCATTGGGCTGAGTCACGGGGTCGATTTACGGGGTCTCACAATGATGATGAGCGTGAGTCCATGTGGGAGAGAGAAGAGGAGATGCACGCGAGTTACCCGAATCTTTTTGAAGAGATATGTGTGATTTCGAGGACGAAATCCTCTTTTAGGGGGGTGGATTGTAATACCCTTAATCCTTGAAGTTACTAATATTGGGGGGCAACCCACTTTTATTAAGGGCACCCTGTTAGAGTTTTAGTAAGTTTAGTTTTATATTAGTTAGAAATATAAACTAACTCCAAAACCCCCATCTTGTTTTGGTCGACTAGAAGAGAGGAGAGCTAGAAAGAGAGGATCTACTAGGGTAAGAGGCAGAGAAACTTCAAGTTTCTCTTGAAGGTTGATCGAGGAAGGATCATGTGCGTGAGAGAAGGGGTTGAAAGCTTCAAGTGCATGGATTTTTCTTCTTCCTTACGACTACAAAGACGATTTTATTTTGAGGCAAGTAGTAACTTGCTCTTTTCGTGTAGATTTAGGTTTTCTAGGATGTTGGTATGCTTTCTTAGTGATTGAATGCATGAAAACGTAGTTCATATGTTGTTTATATATCAACTACATAAATGAATATGAGTAATCCATGATCGTATGATGTGTGTATGCTTCTAATGCTGAGAAAAACCATGTTTCCACAGAGTTTTGTTGAAGAACAAAACCCAAAATCGCAGAAAAACCAAGGAGTATCGATACCCATAGAGCAGTATCGATACTGGTAGAAGCCTGACCAATAGGCGAGGCTAGTATCGATACCAGGCTCAGGTGGTATCAATACCATCCATGGCTGGTATCGATCAAGGGAGTTTGGTATCGATACCAATGGTGAGAAAAACCATATTTCCACAGAGTTTTGTTGAAGAACAAAACCCAAAATCGCGAAAAAACCAAGGGAGTATCGATACCCATAGAGCAGTATCGATACTGGTAGAAGCCTGACCAACAGGTGAGGCTAGTATCGATACCAGGCTCAGGTGGTATCGATACCATCCATAGCTGGTATCAACCAATGGAGGTTGGTATCGATACCAACCAAGCTAGTATCAATACCAACTAACCTTTTGGCCTTAATTAAGTTGTTTCAGAGTTTTTAATGAAAATAGGCTTTTGTTTAATGGCTACCTTGATGTATATCTTGCATATTATATGAAAATATGTGTTTAAGAGCATAGAATGCATATCTAAACTACTTGTGAAATATTTCCATAATGATGAACGCTTGTGGACACCCACAACATGAATGGAACCTTCATAAGCTTGATGTGTGCTTAAATAACTTGTTTGACTTGTATGCAAAGATAATGAGTTTAATGCCGACAAGGTTACCAATATTTGGGAAAATGAATTTCGAGGCTATTCTTCGGATTCACATGGCGCACGGCTAGTGTCTCGAGAAAACTACGGGGAATGCTGAAACGTGGGTAGTAACTAGAGAGCACTACTTGCTGCGAAAACATAATCTTAAGTAAAGATCATAAAACTCAACAGCCGTGGATCTTGTGAATCTTTTATCTTATTAAACATGTTTACTTTATCTCTTAACATATCGTTTATCTTTATTAAAACACTTACCTTTGTTAAGGGAACTAGTGAACTTGCTAGCTAGGCTTGGCACCATTAATCTTTTCATATCTAGGTCAGCAGGCGAATCCTCGTTAGAGACGGGATACAAGAAAGGCAATAATGAGTCTTCAGAGACTTCTTAGATTTCTGTGAAGACATGATATATTCTTTTATTTAGGTTATATTTGGTTTGGACACATGTTTAGTCCATTATTCTTTGAGAATATTCGTTTAATCGTTTGTTCATTTGATAACTTATCTTTAAGATAATGAAGTATTATTCAGCTTGAGTCTACTTGTGTCTTGAATGTGAGCGCAAGCTTCTTGTTAGCTTGGTGTAATGCATACACCCTAGAGCTACAGGTTCTGAATGGTTCCACCGGAATGCCTAGCTCTCATTAAATAAGCGTTGCAGACCTGAAATATGAGGGCGGGGCATTACAATGCTTTTTTGTGCATAATTGTTTGCGAATTGAAAATATTTTACTACTTTTCTTAGTAAAGGGCAAATCGGACCCAAACAAGATAAGAATCTAGATTTTATCACCGAAGTTCTTGTGCCTGACCAGGAAAATATAACTTAACGCGATCCTAAAATTTTAATTAGTAAGAAGACCCGGTTTCGATCTCTTAGGATAATCTTTTTACAGGAACAACAACTTCTTTGTTTACTTGACAAATTCTCAAGGAAAGCTAGTGATTAAGGAAAGTTTTGACAGAAAGGCTACCCTGAGAAAGGGGAATGTTGCCTAAGCAAGATAGTGCCCTAAGCTTTCCAAGCTTACTGCTCGAACTGGGAACTTACATGTAACACTTGAGATTTTTCACATAGACTTAATGTAATACCCCTATCTCTATTTAGTTACTAATGTTGAGGGGCAGCCACTCTGGATGAGGGCACCCTGTAGAGTTTTGTTAAGTTTAGGGTTAGGCTATTATAAGTAATNCTTTATTGTACTTGTGTTGTGAATATGAGTGCAAGCTTCTTGTTAGCTTGGTGAACTGCGCTCACCCTAGAGCTACAGGTTGTTAATGGTTCCGCCGGAAATGCCTAGTTCTCATCGAGTAAGGGCTGCAGACCCGAAAGGTGAGGGCGGGGTGTTACACTTAAGCATGGGCTTAAGGCCCATGGACCCAAAGTGGGCCCAACTAATGTTAGAAAAGTGTAAATCTAAGAGGAGAAACTTATAAAAAAACAAGCTTTGCCAAAAATATCCATAATGCATGAGTAATATACATAAAATTTGTATATAAGTGTAGAAATGAGTTCAAAATGATTTGCAAAATGAGTCTTGCATAAATATTTTCAAAATGGTTTTCAAACAAAATGTTTTCAAAATCACTTTGAGAGTGAGATTAGGGGTTATCCTTTAGAAATGAACCATTAAACCTTAGAAATGAACCTTCAGCTTGGAAAACTGGGGAAATGAAATGAAAACTAGGGTTGTGTTGACCTACATTCATAGTAGAAGTCAACATACAACTTAGAATAACCCCGAACACTAATCATTTCTAGTAGTTTCTAAAACAAAGGAATGCCATGAGTCACCTAGAAATAAAATGAACCTAAAAATGAGCATTTCAGAGTTAGAAATGTTAGTGAATACTCTAAACCCTAGATTAAAAAATGAGAAATGAAAATGGTGGAATAAACCATTAGTTTAGGTTCATTTTAATACATTAAGATTTCATTAGAAATGAAAATAAAAATAAAAATGAAAATGAGAAATGGAAATGAAATGAGAAAATGAAGTTAGGAATTAAATAGGATATGGAATGATAGGATGTGACATAGTGTAATTAGGAAACAATGGATAAGGGGTGACCAAGTGGTGGGTCCCACTTGTCGAAAACGTGGACACAATGGCTGCCTTGGCCGCCACCTATTTTATAGCAATTAGGTTTTTTAAAAACACTAAAACTCCTAAAATAAGATAAATACTAACTTTTAGTAATTTTTTAAAAAGAAGATAATTATTAATTTAGATAATTGTTAGTATATCTACTAAAATTAAAGTAAATCCTAAACCTCGATAAAAAAGGAATGAATCTAGACCATTAGATTAGGATTATCCAAAAGTTACTAATATTAAGCCACTGAAATAGTTTCCAAATCCTAAAACACTTAGATTTCCTTGTTTATCCATAACTTGTAGTATTTAATGTAGACCATTGGATGATTTAAGATTTAATCTTAGCCATCTAAAATAGATAAAACTTTAATATTATTAGTAGTTCAAAAATTAAAAAGAATTAAAGATAAATAGAAGTTAGAGATAAACTTGGAATTGAGTTAGACTTAGGATAGGATTAGGATTACTTAAGGAGGTAGATTTGCAGAGGCCAAACCCTATAAATAGAGGGCCTGGTCGAACTCCCCATCACACCCCAAAATTTCCAACTTTAAGTTAGAAAAAAAGAAGAAGAAGAAGAAAAACCCCAGCCCCTAGCCTAGCCAATTTCTCTCTCTCTCTCTCTCTCTTTCTCTCTTTCTTTTCATCTTCTTCAAACCCAAATTTGAAAAAGAATAAAACCCATTCAAGTTTGAAGAAAGCTTTGAGTATTTAAAGTTAAAGGAAGAAAAGAAAGATCGAGTCAAAGCCGCGTGGAAATTAAGCGAAAAAGTTAGGGAGAACCACCATCCTAAATCTTTTCTTTCCAAAAGTACTCTGTTTTTCTTTATTGTTTATGAATGCATGTTTTTCAAAAGTTGTTTTATAAAAACATATATTTTTAAAAAGGTTTTTATGCATAAAATAGCATCATTTTGGGGATTGTGTGATCATGAGAGTATAAATAAGCTACTACAAAGTTAAAGTGGAAGATGAGAGGTCTATGTGACAAATGTCTGGGTGACTTAAGCCTTAGTGGCACTCCGCAAGAGAGATGAAATATGATATCAAAAATATCTAATCGTCAATGTTTTAGTGACTTTGTCTTAGTGACACTGCCTTAGTGGTATCTCTGCAAGAGAAGAATATCTAGATCTGTCCCACCATGCATATGGTGGACTTTTGGACAAGCGTTGTTTTGTTTGATTTTTGTTCCAAAAGTGATTGGTTTTAGTCTCTTTAACCTATGTTTTGGTCGTACCTACTGAGCTTTGCTCACCCTACCTTTTTTCCCCTTGCAGATCTCGAAGAGAACCGGGAAGCTTAGGCATTAAGGATTGGAGTAGAGTTCGTGGTGGAAGCCAAGTAGGTTATATATATATTTCTTTTAGCAAACAATAGGTGATATTTTATCACATGAGCATTGGGTTAGGTATTCTTATTTATCTTTCCGGAAACAATGGTTCAGTTTCTTTTTTTCCAGACATCATTGTTACAAATTATTCTCCTAGTATTGAATAAAGTATTTTGAGTTAGTTACTTTTTAATTCATTTATCTTATCTATTGTCAAATGTGTATGAGATTTCTTTTTATACCTAAAAGCCTTACTTTCTTTCTTCAAATTACCTAATGATCAACCAACTTGTTGTCAAAATACACAAGCTGAAGTTTGTGTAATTTTTTTTACTCTATGACCTAGAGTTAGGCTCTGGACAAAAGATGAATGTTTGAGGCCTCTGAGTCTAGTTTTTAGAGAGGCTAACGGTACCAAAATCTGATTTAAAACGAGTAAGATACACTATTTTCATTGAACTATTACAAATTTACTCCTATTTTCGAAACCCTTTAAACTTTGTATTTCAAAAATGCATTTGCACACAACCCTGCTTTCTAAATTTGTTTCTACTTGCCTACCAAAAACGAAAGCATTTACAAAAAGCTTTCTAAACTTTCATTGTCTTGTTTCTTTTCAAGATGATGTTTCGAGTCTTCTAAAATCGAAGATTTTCAAGTTGTTTACTTTTCCGCATTTGTTCTCATAAGTGCCACCACGGGTCTTGGGTCAGGTGAGCCGAGTCGGGTCACGGGTCCAAGGCATCACACGATATGTTGCAGAGTACACACCCTCGAATAAAGCGTGCAACATCCATCCGCATCCGAGGCCAAAAGGCGTAACATCGTAGATTGAGTACTATCTTTTGTACTCCAAAGTGACCTGCTACCTTAGAAGTATGAGCTTCTTGTATCCAATGAAATATGTCCCCATCTACCAGAATACATAACTGCTCCCCTTTGAACATCAAACCATCCTTCAGTTCAAATACACTTGAAAATATGGATCAGTATCATACCCTTTCACGTGCTCGGAAGGCATCACAGGTTGTATTTGCATTGCCACCAGCAAAACGAAAGATCTTGGAGACCTAGACAATATATCTACTAGCCTATTAGTGGTACCTTTTTTATACTTGATAATGATGTTGAATTGTTGTAAATAGAACATCCACTTCATATGTCGGGCCTGCTGCAACTTACACTATATTTGAAGAAACTGTAAAGGTTTATAGTCTGAATGGACTTCAACTTCCTCCCCTAACAAGTAGCATCGCCAATGTTTCACCAATTAGTGTAAGGCATATAACTCCGTGTCATAGGTTGGATAATTCCTCACTGTAGAATTAAACATTTTCGAGTATTACTCCACGTGCTTCCCATCCTGCATTAAAATACCACCCAAAGTATAGCTACTGGCATCTATTTCTACCTCAAACGGTCTCTGCAAGTTAGGCAAAACTAAAACTAGAGCTTCAAAAATCTTCCATTTAAGCAACTTGAAGGTATCATCATGCTTTTCTAACTAGTCAAACTTCCTTCCTACCTTTATTAACTCAAATAATGCTGATGCAATTTGAGAGAAGTGTCGGATAAACTTACGAAGATACTGACAAGCGCCCATAAAGCTTCGTACTTCAGTCACTGTGCGCAGTCTAGGCCAATCCGTAATAGCCTTAACCTTATTAGATGGATCCACTTTAAGTTGTCCACCACCAACAATGAAGCCAAGATACACCAATGATTCCTTCCCAAACTCACATTTCTTACTATTCAGTCTCAATTGATGTTGCTATAAAGTCTCTAATACTTTTTCTTGATGTATAAGATGCTTCTCCCATGTAGGACTGTATATCAAAATATCATCCAAATAAACAATGACAAAATATCAATAAAAGGGAAAAGTACCTCATTTATAAGTCGCATGAAAGGAGCATGAGCATTGCATAAGCCGAATGACATAACAAGCCACTCGAAGAGACCTTTTTTAGTCTTGAAGGCTGTCTTCCACGTATCTTCTTCATGGATTCGAACTTGATGATAACCAGATTTCAAGTCCAATTTAGTGAACCAACGAGCTGATTGCAATTGATCCATCAAATCATCAATCCTTGGTAGAGGATATCGATTCTTGATGGTGATTTTATTAAGTGCTCGGAAGTCAATACACATACGCCAACCTCCATTCTTCTTAGGAAACAATAACACTGGTGACCCAAAAGGTGAACAACTAGGCTTCGACACTCCTTGCTCAAGGAGCTCAGTGACCTGCCTTTTAATCTCCTCATTTTTCTTTACTGAATGACGATACATACCCAAATTAGGTAATAGAGAATCTCCCACATGTTGTACTCATGCTCAATTGGTCGCTTTGGTGGTAACTCGTGGATATCTCCAAACAGATCCTAGAATTGTGCCTGCACTTTCTCAAGCTCCGACTATTGTCGTGGAGAGAGTGACAAAGTGGATAACACAACAGAAGATAGAACCTCATTATACGACCTGATCGTTAACAAGACGAACTTACCACAAGCGTTTACCATCCTCTTGGCTTGAGCAACAGTAACCAAACTATTAGCAAGAGGAACCTTGCTGATCGAACAAAAAACTCTATGCCATCATTCATAACTCGATATTTTTGAAGCTTGTGATAGAAAACAACATCTTGATCCCATAAGTATGGACTACCAAGAATAACTTGGCATACATCCAGTGGCACCACATCATAGGTCACCTCATCAATGAATTCTCCAGTAATGGCTAACTTAAAAGTGCATTGTTTGGTAATTGTTGACTCGACATCCTTTTGAATCCATCCCAGTGGATATAGTTTAGGATGAGGTATGACTTCCAATCCCAATTTCTGAACTAATGCAGCTGATATTGTAGACGCCAAATTTTCGCACACCAGTGAAAATTACCTATTTTAGTCGTGCCTCGACTTACGTGTAAAATCCGGTCAAAATTGGCTTAACATAACCAATCGGGCCTAACTTCATCCCTCCAATATTCGGTTCAAAACCGAATTAAGAATGGAACCAAAATTAGAGGAATCTCGAATTTGGGTTAGAACCAGTGTAGTCCAGAACTATAGGTTTTTCTGTTAGTGTTAGGAGCATAAGTGTCGACACGTGTCATGTTAGGATTGGTGGGTTTCAAATATTCCAACCTTAACAATGTTTGATAGAAATTAGGTTTTAATAATATTCAAAACATTAAAAAAAAAGGGAGAAAAGATCTATTTTTTGTTGTTTTTCAAAAAGAAAAAAAAAGGTTTTGTTTGTTTTTTTTTTAAAAAAAAGAGAAGAAGGTGACGTGGCTGTCAAAACCGCACACCCAGTGTGCGGTTTGGGCTGCGTTTCACACAAGTGTTACGTGGTAGCCCAAACCGCACACTCAATGTGCGGTTTGACCAAACCGCACATCCCTTGTGCGGTTTGGCCATGCTACGCTCACCCACGGCTGAGCTTCCCTAGTAGGTCACACTCACCACATGTGCTCCAACACATTTCTTTCTGACTTTTGTTTAAATTACAAATAGGTCCCTGCTTTATTTTTTGCCTAAATTGGTTCCTAGCCCCTGCTTTTTTCAAAAACACCCTCCTTGATCTTATCTATCCACATCAGATAGATCATTTCCAGCCACATATTTTGGGCGGATAAGAAGGAATCTTGGGTTTTCATCACCCACTTGGACACTTGTCATTTTGTGGGTGAAGTTTTGAAACCAACCAATCCTAGAGACACATGTGTCTCATTAGAGTTCTATATATAGTAATGAGGTAGAGAGATGAGGGGGCACTTCTTCATTTTTTGGGCTCTTTTTTCTTTTGGGGATTTTTCCTCTCTATTTTTAGGGTTTAGCTATCTGAGATTCCCTTTTTTTTGGGAGGAAGAGAAGAGAGTTTAGTTTTTAGGGTTTTGCAGAGAGAGAAAAAAGAGAGAAGAGAGGAGAGAAACGATTTTCTCTCTTGGGGTTAGGTGAGTGTTTCCATTTTTGTAAAAGAGCTCTTTTAAGTTTAGAAATCTTCTTCATCATTTTTGGGTTGAGAGAGAAAGTTTGTTGGGAGTTTCAGGAGAAACTGAGAGTGGTATTCTAACTAATTTCTTTATTCCTCTCCCTTACATCACAAGTGATGTCATAAGTAGAGATTCTTTGATTTTGGTTCTCATTTACTGGAGGAGATAAAGAAATTTGATTTAAAGAAGCAATCTCTACCATTCATTCTAACAAAAGGGATCTCTCACACATACATCTTGGGATTTAAGCTTGTTAGGTAAAAATTTCTCATCACACTTCTTGTATTTTTGTGTTTTAAGCATGTAATCTATGTGATGATGTATGTGAGGATGTATGATGAAATAGTAGATTCATGATGTAATGGTATTTTGATGGTGTAATGAAATTTACATGGGATTTTGATGATAAAAGGGTGTAAATGTAAATCTCATGCTTATGTCATATAATTTTAGTATGTAATACATGTTGGATGCAAATTTGCATGGTGTGATTTTTTACATACATATAGGTGGTATGGAGATCATGTAGGAAAGAATGTAATCCTTGGTTTTTAAATGTTTTCTCATTATAGATAATTCATAAAAAAATAGTGTTTGGATGGAATAAAAATATATGATGCCATGGCTAGCATGTATGATACATGATATATCTTTGATGTGAGTTTGGTATTATATTAGTCATCTTAGTAGCATGTATATCTTTTATGAATAAGAATAATATGTGAGTAGGACTTTTTCCATATCTTGGTATTCTTGTCTCTTGAAAAGAGAGCTAATGAGGCTTAGATAAGTGATGATTTCATGTTATCTCCCTTAATCTTCATACTTTTTAGATAGATTGTGGCATAATGAACATTGTGAACAGTTTGGATCGTGAAGATTCGTTTTAGTTTTAAAGATTGAAGCCATGTTCGCTCTCTTTTTACTATTTCATGAATGTTAAATTTAGATCCTCATTGTTGAGATGAAATATCCATAATGTGAATTTTTTTCCATAATATGATGTTGTCTTCTTGATTAGCATGAAATTTTGTTGAAAACATATTTTAGTCTCTTATAAAAAATGAGGAAAAAGTGAGTGGTTTAATGTTAATAAGTTAGCATTTTCCTTGATCTTCATGATAATCACATAGATTTCAACATGATGAGCATAATAAATGGTGTGGATCATCGAAATTCATGCAGGATCTAAAGCTTGAAGCATACCTCGCTCGCTTTCTTTGTTACATACTCATTTCCATGAATGCTATGTTTGAATTCATGCTCATGATTCCATTGCCAATGTTTGTTCCATTTTTTTTGCTTTGTTTGATATGTTTATCGTGCTTACACTCAGCTTTGTGTTTAAAGCGTCAGCATTGCGAATGCGGGATCAGGTTACTTTACTTTACTTGTTTATTAATTTCAAGTAACTAGTAGCTTAGATTTTATGTTTTATTTGCTTTGATAGATTTTAGGTCGAACACCGAATAAACTTTTCAATAAGCTACACCGGGCCCGTAAGCCCATTATCTTGTGGTGGGCCCATGGGCCCATTCTTTGTTTCAAGACTTAGAGCTCGTTTATCTCTTTCGAGGGCCTTGGTGCCCATTTCCTTTCTTTTGGTCTCAAAGCCCTTTCTCTAGGTTTGGGCCTAAGGGCCCATCCCTTTGTTAGACTCATGGGTCTAACTCTCCCTCTCTCGGGCTCATAGCCCATTCTCTCTTTTGGGTTTAAAGCCCATTCATTCTCTCTGGCAGAGCCCATAACCCATTAGCATTCTCCGGGTCGTAAGAGCCCATTCCTTTCCTTTGGGGTCTAAGGATCCATGTTTTTCTGTTATCGAACCTCAGGGCTCGATAATTCGCCAAACCCTTAAAAAGGAATAATAATAGAAATTAAGATCTCTAGTCTAGTTCCCTCCTAGGGTTAGGTTTGGTATGTTTTTAGCTTTTAGGTTGCATTAGCCTTGGACTTTATCTTATTTTCGAGGGTAGTAAGGGTTTCACTCGAGGTGAAATTCTTGTTTTACCCTCGCCTTTGTTTTAAATGTTTTGACGTTTTGAAAGAAAACGATGATCAAAATTCATCTCATTTAGCTTAGGTTTTTTTTTTCATGCATATAGGGTTAAGATCTTCCTAAAACAGATTAGGATTATTTAGATACCCTCGTGCGATGTTAGAGCATAGGATGTGCATACATTGCGTCTCATCGAAGCTTGTCTTTCCCCGACCACACATGCAATGTGTGATCCCTTTTTCTGGGCATGTCCTATGATGGACGTGATCCCTCTTAAGATTCACACCTAAGAGTGTTATGAATCTGCCTTTTCCCCAGGTACACGTGCAATGTGTGATCCCTTTTTCTGGGCATGTCCTATGCTGGACGTGATCCCTCTCGAGATTCACACCTAAGGGTGTTATAACTCTGCTTTTTCTCCGGGCATGTCCCGCGATAGACATGATCCTTTTTTTTTGGCATGTGTGTTGATCACGTGATCCCTCCTGAGGTTCACATCTACGGATGCTATGAACCCTTTCTCTTTCGGGCATACGTTCGGCACGTATGATCCCTTTTTGGGTACGTTCTATATTAAACGTAACTCTATTTTTATCCGGACACATGCATACAACACGTGATCCATCTTTGCACATGTCCAAGGACATAGTCGCCCTTCTTTTGAGAATTACGTTCAAGGACGTGATTTCTCTGTTTTTGGCAACACACGTATACAACGTGTAAATTGTCTGAGTTTCATGTTCAAGGACATGTCTCTCTTTTGGCGCATGTGGCATACTGCAGTGATCGTCTTAGTGTATGGTGTATACAGCATCATGTCACGTGTTTGAGTGTACGTGTACATATTACACATATCACACCCCTTGTTTGTGCGTGGATACAGAGTACATTCACGTCACTTTGCTTTTTGCGTATGGACCTAGTGTTGGCGTGTGTTGCTTTCTTTGTCACATTCAGACAGATGGAGGCACGTTTCTTTTGCCCCAGAACTACCTATCCTGACACATAGATTTAGGGGGCTCGTTTATTTATTTGTTCATTTATTCATTTAGTGAAGTTATTTTGTATATATATAGCATAACTTAGTTTTAATCACTTATTCCCTTAAAAGTTTTTAATCGCGAAGTAGAGGCCGTCTTCGCAGACGGGCGGTTGTTGGGTGCCTAACACCTTCCCAACCTATACCTTGATCCCCTTATCTATTATCTCTGACCGCAGACCTTCCTTTGGATTATCGCCATGGTTTTTCTCAGAAAACTAGTTTTAGGTCAATTTTTCAAAATCTTGGATCTTGATTCCCATAAATCAGGTGGCGACTCCATACCCTATCACGTTCATTCACCCCCATGTGGACGAATCCTATTTCGCGTTTCCCACGCATTCATTCTCTCTCTTCTTTGGAGGTGGAGAGTGTGTGCGCGGGAGGTGCTGGATTCCAGTTCCACAGTCTGGCGACTCTGCTGGGGATTATAGGGATCAGACTCGAAAAGCGATTAAAATTTTTTATGGAGTAAATGATTACACACTTCTCGGGCATGCACACACACTGCACGCACCCATTCATTTGCATATGCATTTCATATTCTTTGTGATCCTATAGGAAATAAAACCTGTGGTTGCGGTAGGTCTCGTCCCGACTGGGTGGTCATATGGGAATAACGACCGAAACTCCACACCCTCCGCCTTGTACTAACGACCAGTCTTTAGACTGCGAGGTATATCTTGTCGAGGTGACCCAAACCTTTACCCAAATACATTGTCTAGCTGAGCCCTGCATGCATATAGTAGCGGTAGATGTATCCCTAGGAGTAACCCAAAGGGTTGCATTCATGCCGCATAATTTTCGAGGCATAATCACAGTAGAGATTTTTTTGTGTTACTAATTGCGCTGTTCAATGTTCATCTCTATTAGTGCTAGGTATTTGCAGTGATCGTTGGGAAGCAAAAGCGAATCATACTGGAAGGTTGTAGAGGCAGTTGGGACGTAGTGGATGAAAAGAGACCGAAAAATAAGTTATCAGTTAGAGTGGTTCGGCTCGCAAAGAACGGATCAACCAGCTGACAGAATTTGGGTGAGGCCTACTAAAAGGTTGGTGAGAACAACTCCAGAAATGGCAGAAGACCAACCTGGCACTGCAGGTGCCACCTCTGCTCAGAGTATAGATGAGATAATTAAAGCTAGTCTCGCCAGAGTTCTAAGAGAGGATCTGAATACTCTCCTAGAGAAGATAGTTACTAAAAAGTTGGCATCACAAAGTCCATCTGAGAAAACACCTACACCCTCAGAAGCAAGAAACATGGAAGAAGGGCAGTGTTCCACCCCAGAGCAAGGGAGGGTCGAGAAAGGGAAAGCTCCAATGCAAGAGCCAACAAAGGCCACTCCCATTTTTACAGTTGATGATTCACCTCAGAGACATCAGGGTGAGACATCACAGAGAAATTCAACTCATTACCATTCAACCGGTCATGAGAATGAGCAGTATAACGAATGGCGACGAGAGTATCGGAAGAAGCCAGATGCATTATATGAGGAAGTGATCAAGAAGCTCCAACGTCTAGAAGGGTCTACCATCTATGATGTTAATTCCTAGTACCAGTCACTAGAAGAACAATTGTCGCCAAAGTTTAAGTATCCTGAGATGGCTAAATACGATGGAATGGGGCCGCCAAAAGCTCACATCATGATGTATATAGGATGCATGAAGCCTATGGGGGTCAGCGACAATATGCTTGCACATTTGTTCAAGAGGAGTTTAGTTGGGAATGCCCTGGAGTGGCTTATGGAATTAGATCGGTCAAAGTATCCCACATGGCCAATGTTAGCAGATGCCTTTATTAAGTACTTCATTTATGGCGGGGACACCAGAGTCACCTGAAGGTAACTAGAAGCTATGCAATAGGGGCCCAATGAATCCTTGACCGATTACATTGCAAGATGGAGGAAGAAGGTTCGAAAAATGATCAATCGTCCCAGTGAAGAAGAGCAGATAACAATTATCCAAAAGAATCTGAGGCCGAATTACCAGAAAGTAATGAGTATGGTAACCAAGACCAGGTTGGACAAGTTAATTCAAGCCGGGACACAAGTGGAACACTCTCTAAAAAATGAGGCATCCACTGATCCAAAAGGAAAGAAAGTAGGAAATGAGCATGTGAATTATGTATCGAATGGGCAAAACCAGCAGCGACCCTTTTGGGTACAGTCTAACTAATCAGAACAGAATAATTAGTAGAATCAACGACCTCAGGTCTACTAACCCACTCAGAGTGACCCACAAGGGAATCAAGGAAATGGAAGGAACAAGCCTAAGAGAGAATTTTCTAAGTTGACTCACACGATGAATGTACTTCTTGTGGGATTATTAAAAGCTGGGTTAGTGACTCATAAAGCACTGGTAAAGGCACCAAAGAATCCTCAATCTTGGTACAATCCAGATCAGCATTGCAACTTCCACCAGAGTCTAGGTCATTTGACCGATAACTGCTAGGCATTAAGGCATGAAATTTAGAATTTGTTAGAAAGTGGAAAGATTTCCATGGAAAGGGTACAACTACCCAGAAAGCCTAATATCAACACGAACCTACTGTCCAATCATCAAGCTGATACTCAGAGGATTGTGAATTATGTCGGAACAGAGGAACCAATAGATCCGACAAGCTGATTCGTAAGAAAGAATCTGCGGAGGTCGCAACGGTTTATAGTACACCGCAGGTCAGAACAAGTACTTATCAAGTTGGAAATTCCAGTCAAAAGCCTCTCACCATTGACTAGCTTGCAGCCAGGGGCAAGAAATTAGAATTGGAAAAGCTTTGGCCTATCCAAACCAAAGAAATGGCACAAGCTCAAGAAAAGGAACAGGAGAATCAAGTTTCGGAGACCAGTCCAGTCGCAGTAGAGTAATCAAAGAAGACTCCTCTATTCACAATTTATAAGATGACCCCTGTCGGATTCAAGATACTGCAGAAAGAAAAGTTTATCCGAATAGAAGATTTATTGAAACCCCAAATTGACTTAGTGGAGAGTCTCATCTCGAAATTTCAAGATCACATCCGGACAGACCCATTAAAAATGAGCGGAGCGGCCGCCGAGGAATGTCAGGAGGTTCAACATCAGACTAGAACAGGAAAAGTTTATAAGCTAGCACATCTAAGAGCCGACAATGCAGCAGCAGTAGCCAGAGGGTCACTCTTTCAGGATTTTCCCCAAAAGCCAAGAGAAGAGGAAGATAAGCTGGTAGTAGACCAACTTCAGAGAACAAGAGCTAATGTATCAGTTTGGGGTTTGCTTGAAGCTTCTACCAAACATAGAGAAGCATTCTTGTCTGCACTCAATGCCATACAGGTCGACACAAGGATAACCCCAGAAGAATTAGTAGCCACACTGGCTCAAGTTAGAGGAATTCTGACAATATCATTTTCAGATGAGGATTTGCCAATAGAAGGGGCAAGTCACAATAGAGCATTGAACATCACTGTTGGTTTGAATCATCTGATTATCCCACTGGTACTGGTAGACAACGGTTCCGGGTTGAATATTTGTACACTGAAAATGGTCAGAATTATGGGTTTAAAGGATAAGGATATGGCCTTCCACGAAGGAACCACTCGGACCGTGAAAGGATTTGATAACGGAAGAAAGACGGTAACCGGTGAGTTTACAACTACAATTCAAACAGGATGGGAATGGACGGAAGTTCATTTTTTGGTCATAGACATAGATGCCAATTTCAACCTATTACTGGGACGTCTGTGGTTGCACTAGAATAATGCTGTGGCATCCACCGTACATCAGAAGGTGAAATTCCTGCACAAAGGGAAGATAGTCGTAATCTTTGATGACGTTGATGAGGCCCAAGAAATGGCCGACCGCAAGGGAAAAAATGCCGTACTGGTAATTGAGTCGATCGGAACTTTGTGCAACTACACCGAAAAGGCAATCAAAATCTTACAGGCAAGGCCAGTGATCAGAGAAAAGATACCCAGCCGCTTTGAATACGGAATTCGAAGAATAACGTACCTTCTGCGGAAGCACAGATTCATTCTGGGAATGGGCCTAGGGAGATGTCACCTAGGCTTCACTCAGCCATTAGGAAGCAGAATAGTGGCACCTGAGGGAGCATATGGTTTAGGCTACCATTCGACAAAAGAAGAAATCCACAAGAACAGGATTGAGAAAGGAAAGAAAGCCCAGGCTAAAAGTAGAGGTGAACCGTGCATTTCACCGTCCATCGATTGGTCCGAAAGATCCAAATATTCGGAATGGTTTGTGAAGAAAGGCCAGCGTTCAGTCGCACCTCCTCATTCCAAGAAATTGAGTGTCTTACAAAAATGGGCAGTGATAGAAAAGGTAGAAGAGGCCGAAGCTTCAGATGATACTCTGCTAGCAGGAATCAGTCTGTTGTATCTAGAAGCTGGCTCGGGATAAGAAGCTGTCCCAAGCATCAACATGATCTTCGAGGAATCAGAGCTGGATGATACGACTACTTCAAATCAAAGGCGAATGACTGCGAAAGAATATATAGCGTCAAGAACCCAGTGGGCGAACACAGCAGAATACCGCACAACATTCATGCATCCAAAGAAGCAAAGGACTGAGGTCGAATACCCAGGGATCCCATACCAATCAAGAAGAGAATGACGGTGGTACAGTATTAAGAGGCTTTTCAACTTGCCAGGAAGAAAAAGATTACATCAACATTGGAAACGAACACTAGACGTATGTCGGCTGATGTATATCGTCTATCACTTAGGCAAGTACATGTGTTGGTGACCCCAGCCATGGAAGCAGAGATGGTAGGGAATACGACTGAGCAGTAGCATGCAGCACACAGACCTGTGAGAAATAAGGGGGTAGAAGCATCTTTTGAAAGAGTTAGCAGCCAGAGGAATGATAACCGAAAAAGGTCAGAAGAAGAGTCCTATGAAAGCCTCGCAGGTATGTAGTGGGTCAATATGGTCTCGGAAGAGACAGACCTACAACCTCACCTCTTTATCTGTTCAGTTTATAATGACGATATTGCTAGCATTAACCCTTTTGCAGGAAAGTTTTCCAGTGCCGTAGCAATAGGCACCCAAAAGAAAAACAACCTGAGTCAACCAGGAGAAGGGGCACCCTCGTCTGAGGAGGGGATTCCTGGGCCCCATTAAATTTTGTTTCCGCTTTAAATTTTCAAAAAACCAAAAAAATCAAAATATTTTCAAAAGCAACAAAAAAATTGAAAAATCAAAAAACCAAAAAGATGTTTTGTACATAAATAAAAATGATTTTGGGGAAAAAATTCTAGACATCGAAATTGGCAGTGAGTATGAACATGAGTCCGAAGATGATGACTGGGTCGCTATTTAGGAGGAAGTGCCTGAGGAGATCTAGGAGTTGCTCGATCGGTATGAGGGTAGGTCACCATCAATTGAAGAAAACCCCGAATTGATTAACCTAAATTCTGAAGACCAACCTCAGCTGGTGAAGATTGGTACCAATTTATCTCCAAATGAGAGAGAGGCACTGGTTGAGTTACTAAGGGAATATTTACTGAGCCCTCCTGTACTAGTCCCACCTATTCCGGGGAAGCCTTTGATCTTATATATCTCTGTGACTGACACTTCAGTGGGAGCAGATCTAGGGCAATATCATGAGGACAATGGTAAGGAAAGAGCCATTTACTATATCAGCAAGACCTTATTTGGATATGAAACACGCTATACACCTTTGGAAAAGACTTGCTTCACGTTAGTATGGGCCGCGAAAAGGCTCAGACGTTACATGCTGTCGCATTCAATATAGTTTCTCTCTCGAATAGATCCTATCAAATATCTATTTGAGAAGCCAGCATTATCTTAGAGAATAGCTAGGTGGCAGCTCCTTTTATCAGAATTTGACATAACTTATGTCACAAAAATCTATAAAAGGGAGGGCAATAGCTGACCATCTCGCAACCCATCCACTCCCAGATAGAAGAATAGTGATAACAGAATTCCCTGATGAGTATATTTTGTCTACAGAACCAGAAGAAGCAGAAAAAGATATCTCTTGGAAATGTACTTCGTCGGAGCCCATAACAAGATAGGCAGAGGGATAAGAGTAATATTAGTGTCACCTAATGGAGTCAGAACGCCTATTGCCATCAGATTGGGGTTTCCTTGCACGAACAATATAGCAGAGTACGAGGCTTGCATTGCTGGTTTGAAGGCAGCGCTTGCCCTATCAATCAAAAGGTTAATGGTTTACAGGGATTCTCTCTTGATCATCAAACAGGTTCAGGGTGAGTGGAAACTGAAGAACGAATAGTTGATTCCCTATCATGAATATCTCCTAAAATTGGTCGATAAGTTCGATGAAGTCGAATTCCATCATGTATCCAGAAACAAGAACTATTGTGCGAATACTTTAGCAGTGTTATCATCCTGGATAACTACCCCAGAAGGGGCTACGGTTCGACTAATTGAGGTAATTCAGAGAGATGAACCCGCATACTATTACCAAGTGCAAGAGTTTGAAGAAGAAGAGCCTAGTGAGCCATGGTATGCTGAGATTAAGAGGTTCTTAGAAACACAGGAGTATCTAGAGGGCGCAACCAAGAGAGACCGACGGTTCATTAGGCCATGGGCCTCAGGGTTTGCTTTATGTGGAGGTCATGTATTCAAGAGATCTTTTAATAATACACTATTGAGATGTGTGGACAAAGAAGAGGCTTTGAATATCCTAGAAAAAGTCCATACAGGCGTATGTGGACCGCATATGAGTGGACGAATGTTGGCTAAGAAGATCCGAAGGTATGGGTATTTTTGGCGAACGATGGATGCCAACTGTGAAAAATTTATGAGAAGATGTCACGAGTGTCAGATACATAGAGATTTTATCCATGTTTCTCCGGCAGACCTAAATTGTCTGACGTCACCTTGGCCTTTTTCAACATGGCGAATCGACTTGATTGGTAAGATTCATCCATCTTCATCAAATGGACATAATCACATCATTGTGGCCATTAATTATTTTACCAAATGGGTAAAAGCGATCTCATGTAAGAGTGACAAGTCAGCCCCTAATGGAAGATTTATCCAGAATCAGATCATTTGTAGATACGGGGTCCCTAATGAAATCATCTCTGATAATGGTCCAAATTTCATTGGTTCTGAGGTACGCAACTTGTTCGATAAATATAAGATCCAATATCACAACTCGTCTCCCCGTAAGCCTCAAACTAATGGAGCCGTGGAGGCTGCCAATAAGATGTTGGTCAGGATTCTAAAGAATACGACTGTGACATATAAGGACTAGAGTGACAAGTTGCCTTATGCATTATGGGCTTATCGCACGTCCATTCGCATGCTGACAGGGGCAACACCATTATCCCTTGTGTATAGAATGGAGGCTGTACTTCCAATCAAAATTGAAATCCCGACTCTTAGAGTCCTGAAAGAAGGAACCGAAGATGAAGCTGAGTGGATTCAATCCAGAGTCGATGCTTTGAACTACATTGATGAGAAAAGAATAGATGCAGCATGTCATGCACAGTCTTACCAACAAAGGATAGCTCGTAGCTTCAACAAGAAAGTCCAACCAAGGAACTTAAGCGTAGGAGACCTTGTGCTTAAGGAAATTAGGCCCGTGGATCATTCTGACGCAAGGGGTAAATTCAAGCCAAATTGGGAAGGTCCCTACATCATTAAGAATATCATCCCAGGGATGGCAGTCCAATTGATAGACCTCGATGGGATAGATCACTAGAGGCCTACAAATGCGGACCAACTCAAGAAGTACTACGCCTGAGGTAGCCGCTCAACTCTTAGACTAGGGGCAAGTGAAGCCGACAAAGGTCCAAAAATGAGGGATTTCTTTGGCCGATATTTAAAACCCAGAAAGAGCCTAGTTGAAACTTCATTTCCGCTAGAAAATGAGTTTGAGCCTTAAACCTTTACTTGTACATAGCAAATAGCCCCCTCTCCACACCTGAGAGTTTATCTTCCTTCTTGTACATATGTTTCCGCCCAAGGGGCAACCAAAAATCCAAAAAGAAATCAAATATTCCAAAAATCCAAAAAAAATAAAATATTCCCAAAATCCAAAAAAAAACAAATATTCTAAAAATCCAAAAAAACCAAATATGCCAAAAATCTAAAAAAATCAAATAGTCCAAAAAATCCAAAAAGAATAAAAAATCCAAGATAAAAAAAAGAGCAAAAAAACCCAAAAATCAAAAGAAATAAAGCCCTAAGTTAAGCAAGGGGCAATAATAAAGAGAGGGGAAACCCTAAAAAGTCAGGCTCATCAATTCTTTGAGCATTTATTCCTTCTTTCTAGCCAACCTAAGCCACGCAATAACCTAAAAGACCTCATTGACACTGTGAGCGACATGAGCCTTTGGTCGAAGAGAAATGTGGTGTACTTCCAAAAAATGAAGACGGTAAAAAATTCAAGAATAGAATTTGTAGTCTGAAGAATAAAAACTTGAGAAAATTTGATCCGCATTCGTGAGCTTCGAAGTGTAAAGCCCTCGATGTCAGAGGACTAATCAGCGAACACAAATAAGAGTGTAAGCTACGACAAGGGTAAGCGCACAGATGATCTTCTTCCCAAAGGAGAGAGAGACTTTCCGACGGTAACATTGTCAGAGCCAAACTCGAGTCTCTAGACAAGTTGGTATATGTTAGATCTAGCGAGCGAAGTCAAAAAGATAGAAGGTAAAGCAAGACGAGGTCAACATAAGAAAGTGGCGACCTATCAGCATGACCCTAGCTATTCGGACAAATATTCATAAGCATATCCAAGCTAAGGGGTTTAATTGCTCTCCGTTTCTACACTTTTCAAAGAAAAAGAAGAAAACAATAAAAAAATATTTTCGAAAAGCATTTAATAAAAAAACAAAAATAGGTTTATTTTCAAATCCTTGCCCAACGGAGAGCCTATGAGGACAAATTTAGGATGCTAGGGGCTTGCTCTGCATGACTTTGGTTTAGGCATCTGAGGGAAAAATCTCCAAAGGCAAGCGAAGTTTATAAAGTGCCTTTTTCTTATTCCACCGGTTTTCGAAAAAGGTTTCAAAATAAAATAGTTTTTGTTTTCAAACAACCTTATTTGGCGGGGAGTCTATGAGGATAAATTTAGGATGCTAATGGCGTGCTTTGCATGGCTTTGTTTTAGGCATTTGAGGCAAAAATTCCCAAATGATAAGTGAGGTTTACAAAATATCACCTCTTTGTTTAATTGGCTTTCGAAGAAACTTAAAAAAAAAAGACATGTTTTGTTTTCAAAAGCTTGTCCCACGGAGAGCCTATGAGGATAAATTTAGGATGCTAGAGGCATGCTTTGCATGACTTTGTTTTAGGCATCTGAGGGAAAAATCTCCAAAAGGCAAGCGAGGTTTATAAAATACCTTATTCTTGTTTCATCTTTTTTTCGAAAAAGATCTTTAAAATCAAAGCAGTTTTTGTTTGCAAAAAACCTTGTCCGGTGGGAAGCCAATGAGGATAAATTTAGGATGCTAAGGGCATGCTTTGCATTCTTTGGTTTAGGCATCTGAGGCAAAAAATCCCAAAAGATAAGTGCATATTTATAACAAACTTAAAAGTCAACACAAGAGTTGTCACCAGAAGAAAAGCTGAAATAATTACAGTACATCACGAGATCAATCTAACAATGGGATAAAGGAATCTTAACCCTCAGCCACGGCGTCGAGTTCGACGGCTCCTTCTGCCTTCAATAGAGTCAGAACTGGTAGAGCCAATGGAAGCCGATTAAAGTGAGTCAGAGTCACCTTCTATCTGAACATGAGCAAGCTCGCTCTGAATACGAATGAGTTCTGCACTCACACGGTTCATTTCATTTTGCAATTGGTCATACCTAGACTGCCAGTGCTCTACTCCGTCCCAGTAACTGTTTGCTTCAAATTGGAAATGACTAACCTCGCGTCGGAAAGCACTTGCCTCCTGCTCGTAGCGTGCCGACTCCTCTGGGTCATAGCTATGAGCTGCCTTTGCAAACCCTCGGCCCATTGCATCCAACCAGTACAAAAGTCCCGCACAGTCTGTAGAACAACAAGTTACAGTTGCAAAAGGAAAATATTGGGATATCAAGATCCAGGGGAAATGATAACTTACTAGTGGAAAGTTTGGATGAAGGGGAAGTCCGGGAACGCCATACTCCAGCTGAGGAATAGAAATCCTATGGGGCACAGGGTCATTCGGCAAAGGTACCAAGACCTCCCAAGGCGGAAGTTGGCCAGGATCAAAGACTGAGCGGTTGAAGTTAGACGTCCCGACATCTCTGGTGAAAGTGGGAGGAGCAATGGCTTGTGCACCCTATAAAGAAGTCATGCAGGGTTAGTACGCAAAACAGAGAGTCAAAGAAAATGCAGTGAATAACAAGCTTACCGGAAGATGCTATAGCTTTGAGGACCAATGATTGTCAGGTCGGCATACTTATATACAGGAGGCAGCATATAGCCCAAAGAAGTTTTGCTCTAGTAGGCAAAGTAATCAGTGATGAGCTCTACGGTGTCGCACCATGAGGTAGGCTGGCCAGCAACGATCTCGTCCATCTCTGTCGCTAACCTCTGTGTGTGGCAAGAAGGCTTAGGTGGGGAAAGCTTCGACACAAATTGAGGGAAGCCCACTTAAGAAGTACACTGATCCCCTAGATACCATGCACAGAAGTTCGGCCCTCGAAGCAAGAAGTGAGATGTAGTGAGGTTGTAAGCTTCGTTCAGAATGTCTGGATCAGAATGTTGAAGCGCCCCCCACGCATCCCAGCGGATTTGCAAAAAGAAAACGACATGAATTTTATAAAATTAAGAAGAAAAGATTTGTTCAACCGGATACTCACCGTTTCTCTTGTGGTAGATTCTAAGGTATTTCAGAATAACATAAGCTTGTGAAAGACTCTCCCGAGTTATGACACGGTCTTGGGCGCGTCCTTCCGACGGGCCATCCGTGGAAATGTGAGGTCGCCACTAGCAGAGGCTAAGGTAGGGGCCCTGGAAGTGAAGTATTCGTTGTACCAAACCTGTATATGCAGAAATGAAACATTGCTAAGAAAGAGCAACGAATTTGAAAAGCATACTAAGCAGGGGAAGGACTGGACTCACCGAGAGGATAGGCCAGATCCCACAGATTGAATTGAACTCAGAATGGGACGCGAGACCTATATGAATGTACAAGTACGACATGATGGCCCCTCCCCAATCATATTTATCGAACCGTGTCAATTCCTCAAGAACCACTAAGTAACCTATGCGGAGCTTCTTATCGGTGGTATTGAAAAACATGCTTCCCATCACGAAGAACAAGAAAGCTCGTGCTATGCAATCAAGCTCAGTGTCGGTGTCTTAGAAATTTGCCCCATAGAAGCGACCTTACAACTAACACAGATCCAAAGAATATGCGTCGCTCTGGATGGATGGGTGATAGTTCCTTCCGAAAAGACACTCTAAATCCGTATGACAATAGGTGGACTTCCAAGGAAGAGTGTCTCCATGGCCGACCCGTATCCCGGTGATGATGACAAAGTCAAAAGGAGTCAGGCCTAATTCACCCTCAGGAAGGTGGAAAGTATTGGTATCATCCCAGCAACGCTCTAATAGGGTGAGTACGGCTTGTTTGTCATGTTGCTTACAAAGGGAATCCAGGAAACCGGTGAACTCGACAAGCCTCACATAAGCATATATCCTAAGGAATTCTTTTATGATTGCCCACCAATCGAGGAGGGCTTTCACACGACCCCTAAAGTGGAAGGAGTTGTGCGTATAAAGCTAGTAATGGGCAGTGTAAACAAATCGACGACAATTATTTCAGATGGAACAGGTTAAATAAACATTGATAATTCAATAAGAGCTAAGATTCAAGCATGCATAGTGTTAATCGAAGTCTCAAGATGAATCAAAGTTCTAATTTCATGGTGTGTAAATTAAATATTCAGGGCAATATCAATTGTTACAAGCTACTCTAGTGAGCATGGCATCAAAAGCTAAAAATAGTGGGAAGAGTCTCTTACATCAAATTGTTTTAAACGCATGGAAAGTTGGTTTCCCACGTTAGTCAAGACGCCGACATCGTAGACTCCCGCTTCCCCTAGGGAAACTTCTGTCGGATAAATCATAAGTAAGATGAGCATCCGAGTGTCCCATCACAAAATGGCAGCAAGGGGCACTCGCAAAAGTAGCAAAAGGGCACTCACAAAAGGAGGTAACCAAGGGGCACACCTAACAAGCACCTAAGGAGTATCCATAAAGGAGTTTCACTCTCAAGGGTTCACACTAAGGAAGATGGAGTAGTACTCCAACAAGGGGTTTTCTCACATTTGCTTTTGAAATCAAAAAGTAAAAAAAAATGATGAACAAATGAAGAACAATTGAAGAACACCAAGAACAGTGGTGAAAAGTGAAGAAAACCTAGGGAGTGAATCTACTTTCTAGAGAGAGAGATGATGTTTTTCTAGGGAGAAGTTGGAACAAAAAAATCTAAAATTTTTCAACCAGAGAATGGGAGAGAGTGGGACGTTTGGTCCCCACTCTCCCTCTTTTATAGGATTTAGCAAACAAAAATTTAGTTTCTTTTTTTTTTTAAAAAAAACAATTGTTTACTGTTTTATTTTCAAGTTTCAGTTTTTAAAAAAAAAAAGAAAAGAGAGAATCTGTTTTCTTTTCCGTTTTTTTTATAAAAAAAAAAATCAGTTTTTGTTTTTAGTTTTAAAAAAAATTTTGGCCAAAACGCACACTGGTTGTGCGGTTTTGACCAAAATCGCAGACTTGGTGTGCGGTTTTGCTTTGGCCAAAACCGCACATCCAATGTGCGGTTTTACCCNTTTCCATTTTTTTTTTAAAAAAAATCAGTTTTCCTTTTTAGTTTTAAAAAAAAAAATTTTGGACAAAACGCACACTGGTTGTGCAGTTTTGACCAAAACCGCACACCAAGTGCGGTTTTGGGTCCCCCCTTTTTCTGCTCATTTGCATTTAGGTCCCTCCACTTTCCTTCCTTTTCTTTTCTCCTTTTTTGTTTTCAAAAAGAAGATGGGTAGTGATAAATAAAAGTAATTGCCAGTAGATATAAAGCACCCTCTTCTCTCTCATCATTTATCTACCTCTCTCTCTCTCTAGAGTTTTTACATATCACCATAAGTACTAAGTGGAACCATTTATTTTAAAATCTTATAAGAATGATAGGACCACAATTTTGGTGTTCTCTTGATTATTAACTGATTAAAAAATCGTAATCACTCGATCATTTGAAATCAGTTAATAAAGCCCCACAAGATCCAAGTTAGATGAAGACAAGGACATGGAAAGAACTCTTATTTTGCATTAAAAAGGGGGAAAGACTACAGATACACTGACATACCTTTGCAGAAAAAAGTACCATCTGCAAGAGAACACTGAAATAACTAAAGGGAATTAAAAAAAGAAAAAAGGAGAAAACAACAAGGACATACAACTAATGGAATTTCCTTTTCATTTTCAGGATGTATGGAGAGGAACAATCAATCATTGCCTGCATCTTCATCTTCATCTTCATCGTTGCCACTACCCGAGGCCAAGGAAAAGAGGGTCAAGCGCCAGTGACCATACTCTCCCACCCGACCGGGATCATCTACTGGAAAAATAGGCGGGTCAATCAAAGGCCTCAGTTACCAGGAACGCACAGTAGCTGCGACAATGCGAGAAGTAATGGGGGTTGTACCATAGACCTGACCAGAGAGATCCGGTATGGCTTGGTGAATCCCGTACTGCCTGAGGATGAGAAGTGGGTAGTAAAAGGTTCTCTGAGTAAAGCTGAGAATCGACACGATGCTGTGGTTGTAAATGTTTAAAATTCTAGGCGCACTGGCCAATAGTGGAGATGCCAGTGCACAACCCTATTAGACAGATTCTGAAGCCACCTCGCAGTATCCTCGTGTTGACGATAATAATAACCGCGCTCAAGATGAATGCGGATCACATTCAAAGTCGATACGCGGTTCCCAATAGCGCCATTCAACCTCAGGTGCTCAACAAGCCAGATCTGAAAACAAAGAAAGCATTAACAACCTAGTAAATGATGAAGTGACAAAGGAAAGAATTCAAAAAAAAGATACCTAAAGTAGATAGAGACTGCCCCGGATCTGCATTGATTCAGTATAAGAGTCTAGACTGTTAAAGAGTTCCCCTAAAATGGCGGGTATATAAGCCCGACCTTCGCGAGCTTGCTTCAAAACGGCAATGACCATGAGAGAGCATCGACGACCATCAATGTAGAACAAATACTTCCCAAAAAGTGCAATACATAATGCACGACAACGGATATCTAGATTATCGCACAGACGAAAGTGCTGGACAAGGTTTTCTATGTGCACACCATTTGGAAGAAAAACGTGGTCGATGGAGGGGTGAAAACGCTCTCCCAAAAAGCGACTAGAGGTCAAACGAGAAATACCGCCGGGAAAAGGTGTAAAGAGGGGGCCATCAAAGGAAATACCGAGTATCTTACTAAATTCTTCGATAGTTGAACATATGTCACAAAAACCAAAGCGGATAAGATGGAGGTCACGACTCCAACATGTGGCCGCCGCCCTTAAATGGTCCATGTCTAAATGAAATCCGACAAGACTGGCAACATGTCCAAGCCGGTGGGATCTAATGAAGGAATTCTCAAAGTCATCAAGATTATTGAACCAAGCATGAAAGGCCTCCATGATCCTAAAAGAGTGGCAAAAGAAATCAAGAATTGAGAAAAAGATAGATAAGAAAAGGCTTGATGTTGCTACCAGGGTGAGAAGTCTTGGGTATTTATAGAGCCTAAGAAGTAGGAGGAACAATAGGTGAAAAGAATTCACCCATGAGAAAAAGTAAAGAAAAGGGAATCTTTTTCCTACCATGATAGAGAGATTTATTCATTCATCCCACGAGAATCACGTTAGGGGGGAGGTGAAAAATCTATTTTTACCACCATATCAAGGTACAAAACAAAAGAAGCCAAAGTAAAAAAGTGAAAAATGTAGGGAAGCTCTCTCGATCTTAAAGAAAGTAGATGTGTGAAAGTACATATTTGAAGAGAGAAAGGACAACATCTACACATAAATGGATTAAAGTGACTGTCAGGCCCAGCTAATCAAGCCAAAATTAAGACAGAAAATCGAAGTGTCGAAATAATGGAGTGGTGTAAAAACCCTAGCAATGTGCTCAAATCCTAAGGTGGCAATCGAGTGAGAGGAATCCCTTATCCATCTGGGTAATGTTAAAACTGTTAAAATAGAATTTTCGTAAAAGAAAATGATCTGGTTTCCAAAGCCATCTCCTAAACCATGTAGAACCTGGCAAAATGCCAACAATCGTGGACCACTTCTTGCCACATCAGAGCTGGCAAAAGCATGTAGGTCCAGCGACTGTCCGATCAAGGTCGGTGTTACCGCACAAACCTTCACTCAGTTGTAAGGGACGAATTAGCTCAGAAGCAGACAGGAGAAATTCATGCCCGACTTCGACTAACTATGAATAGTTAGACGAATTCACAAGCTAGATCATTCTACTTTAGGATTGACCATTTGATTGGGGCGCGAAAATCAGGCATCGTCGGCCTCGCCATTCGCCTGCAAGCAGTCTCTGGCGAGGAGGGGCATCTGTAGATGCCAAATTTTTGCACATCAGTGAAAGTTACCTATTTTAGTCGCGCCTCAACTTGCGTACAAAATCCAGTCAAAATTGGCTTAACAAAACCAATCGGGCCTAACTTCATCCCTCCAATATTCGGTTCAAAACCGAATTATGAATGCAACCAAAATTAGAGGAATCTCGAATTTGGGTTAGAACCAGTGTAGTCGAGAATCGTAGGTTTTTCTATTAGTGTTAGGAGCATAAGTGTCGACACATGTCATGTTAGGATTGGTGGGTTTCAAATATTCCAACCTTAACAATGTTTGATAGAAATTAGGTATAAAGAAGCAATCTCTACCATTCATTCTAACAAAAGGGATCTCTCACACATACATTTTGGGATTTAAGCTTGTTAGGTAAAAAATTTCTCATCACACTTCTTGTATTTTTGTGTTTTAAGCATGTAATCTATGTGATGATGTATGTGAGGATGTATGATGAAATAGTAGATTCATGATGTAATGGTATTTTGATGGTGTAATGAAATTTACATGTGATTTTGATGATAAAAAGGGTGTAAATGTAAATCTCATGCTTATGTCATATAATTTTAGTATGTAATACATGTTGGATGCAAATTTGCATGGTGTGATTTGTTTACATACATATACGTGGTATGGAGATCATGTAGGAAAGAATGTAATCCTTGGTTTTTAAATGTTTTCTCATTATAGATAATTCATAAAAAAATAGTGTTTGGATGGAATAAAAATATATGATGCCGTGGCTAGCATGTATGATACATGATATATCTTTGATGTGAGTTTGGTATTATATTAGTCATCTTAGTAGCATGTATATCTTTCATGAATAAGAATAATATGTGAGTAGGACTTTTTCCATGCCTTGGTATTCTTGTCTCTTGAAAAGAGAGCTAATGAGGCTTAGATAAGTGATGATTTCATGTTATCTCCCTTAATCTTCATACTTTTTAGATAGATTGTGGCATAATGAACATTGTGAACAGTTTGGATCGTGAAGATTCGTTTTAGTTTTAAAGATTGAAGCCATGTTCGCTCTCTTTTTACTATTTCATGAATGTTAAATTTAGATCCTCATTGTTGAGATGAAATATCCATAATGTGAATTTTTTTCCATAATATGATGTTGTCTTCTTGATTAGCATGAAATTTTGTTGAAAACATATTTTAGTCTCTTATAAAAAATGAGGAAAAAGTGAGTGGTTTAATGTTAATAAGTTAGCATTTTCCTTGATCTTCATGATAATCACATAGATTTCAACATGATGAGCATAATAAATGGTGTGGATCATCGAAATTCATGCAGGATCTAAAGCTTGAAGCATACCTCGCTCGCTTTCTTTGTTACATACTCATTTCCATGAATGCTATGTTTGAATTCATGCTCATGATTCCATTGCCAATGTTTGTTCCATTGTTTACTATGTTTGATATGTTTATCGTGCTTACACTCATCTTTGTGTTTAAAGAGTCAGCATTGCGAATGCAGGATCAGGTTACTTTACTTTACTTGTTTATTAATTTCAAGTAGCTAGTAGCTTAGATTTTATGTTTTATTTGCTTTGATAGCTTTTAGGTCGAACACCGAATAAACTTTTTAATAAGCTACACCGGGCCCGTAAGCCCATTCTCTTGTGGTGGGCCCATGGGCCCATTCTTTGTTTCAAGCCTTTAGCTTGTTTCTCTCTTTCGAAGGACTTGGTGCCCGTTTCCTTTCTTTTGGGCTCAAAGCCCTTTCTCTAGGTTTGGGCCTAAGGGCCCATCCCTTTGTTAGACTCATAGGTTTAACTCTCCTTCTCTCGGGCTCATAGCCCATTCTCTCTTTTAGGTTTAAGGCCATTCATTATCTCTAGCAGGGCCCATAACCCATTAGCATTCTTCGGGTCGTAAGAGCCCATTCCTTTCCTTCGGGGTCTAAGGATCCATGTTTTTCTATTATCGAACCTAAGGGCTCGATAATTCGCCAAACCCTTAAAAACGAATAATAATAGAAATTACGAACTCTAGTCTAGTTCCCTCCTAGGGTTAGGTTTGGTGTTTTTTAGCTTTTGAATTAGCCTAAGACTTTATGTTATTTTCGAGGGTAGCAAGGGTTTCACTCGAGGTAAAATTCCTATTTTACTCTCACCTTTGTTTTGAATGTTTTGACGTTTTGAAAGAAAATGATTTTCAAAATTCATCTCATTTAGCTTAGGTTTTTTTTCATGCATTTAGCTAAAAGAGATTAGGATTCTTTAAATACCCTCGTGCAATGTTAGAGCATAGGACATGCATACATTGCGTCTCATCGATGCTCGTCTTTCCCTGGGCACACGTGCAATGTCTGATCCCTTTTTCTGGGCATGTCCTATGATGGACGTGATCCCTCTTGAGATTCACACCTAAGGGTGTTATAAATCTGCCCTTTCCCCAGGCACACGTGCAATGTGTGATCCCTTTTTCTGGGCATGTCCTATGCTGGACGTGATCCCTCTCGAGATTCACACCTAAGGGTGTTATGAATCTGCTTTTTCTCCGGGCACGTCTCACGATAGACGTGATCCCTTTTTTTTGGGCACATGTATTGATCACGTGATCCCTCTCGAGGTTCACATCTACGGATGCTATAAACCCTTTCTCTTTCGGGCATATGTTCAGCACGTACGATCCCTTTCCGGGTACGTTCTATATTGAACGTAACTTTGTTTTTATCCGGACACGTGCATATAACACGTGAATCCATCTTGGCACATGTCCAAGGACATGGTCGCCCTTTTCTTGAGAATTACGTTCAAGGACGTGATTTCTCTATTCTTGGCGACACACGTATACAACGTGTGAATCGTCTGAGTTTCATGTTCAAGGACATGTCTCTCTTTTGGTGCACATGGCATACTGCACGTGATCGTCTTAGTGCATGGTGTATACAACACAATGTCACGTGTTTGAGTGTACGTGTACATATCACACGTATCACACCCCTTGTTTGTGCGTGGATATAGAGTACATCCACGTCACTTTGCTTTTTACGCACGGACCTACTAATGGAGCGTGTTGCTTTCTTTCGTCACATTCAAAAAAATGGAGGCACGTTTCTTTTGCCCCAGAACTACCTATCCTGACACGTAGATTTACGGGGCTCGTTTATTTATTTGTTCATTTATTCATTTAGTGCAGTTATTTTGTATATATATAGCATTGCTTAGTTTTAATCATTTATTCCCTTAAAAGTTTTTAATAGCGAAGTAGAGGCCGTCTTCACAGACGGGCGGTTGTTGGGTGACTAACACCTTACCAACCCGTACCTTGATCCCCTTATCCATTATCTCTGACCACAGACCTTCCTTTAGATTATCGCCATGGTTTTTCTCAGAAAACTAGTTTTAGGTTGATTTTCCAAAATCTTGGGTCCTGATTGCCAAAAATCAGGTGGCGACTCCATACCCTATCACGTTCATTCACCCCCACGTGGGCGAATCCTATTTCACATTTCCCACGCATTCATTCTCTCTCTTCTTTAGAGGTAGAAAGTGTGTGCGCGGGAGGTGTTGGATTCCGGTTCCACAGATATGAGATTCTTTTGACTGCCTGGATCAATAATAGCTTATATCAAATCCTAATTCACTTGTATACAGACATTGAATAAGGCTTCGCGTTCTGCTGAAGAGATAAACTAATAAGTCATGAGAGATAATTTTGGGTCAGCTTGCAGTGATTCTGGAATCTCCATAGATTTTGTCGGATTTAATGTATTCTTCTTCCCCTTTTGTTGCGCATTGCGCTCCTTTCTTTTAGCTTTGTCTGACTCTAGCTTCTCAGGATGAAGTACATAACACTGATCCTTGGTATGATTAGTCTTCTTGCAATGTTCACAATAAGACTTTTCTTTCTAGACTTTTGCTCCCCATTTTTTGAATCTTTCACATTACCAGTCTGCTTCTGCTTCCCTTTGTCATCCTTCTTATCGCTCTTTTTGTTTTTGGCTACAATGGCAATAGCTATCACCAAAGCCTCTTCAAGGTCTTAAACCTTGAATAAATGCAACTCTCTACGTATATACTCATGCAAACCCCCAACAAACTTCATAAAGGTATCGTGGTCTTCAAGGTCTAACTCCAACACCATAGCTTGATTCTGAAACTCGGTCCCATATTCTTGTACGGACTGCCTAACGTTTTGCTTAAGATGCTGCCACCTAAACCACCTTTCTTCCTTAAAGCTGACTGGGTAAAATTGCTTCCGCATGGCCTGCTTAAATTTCTTCCACGTCATAGTTGTAATACTATTACGTTTTCTATAAGCCTTCCACCATATAAGAGCATGATTTTTTAACTTCAGCATAGCAAAGTTGATCTTTTGGCGATATCATACTAAATAGTGTAACAAGTCTTTAATTGATCTATCCAATGATCTAACTTTTCAGCGTTGACAATGCCATCATATGCAGGGATATCAATCTTAACATCAATTTTAAGACCATCCGTAGACTTTTTAGAGTTGCCTTTCTTTGCGGGTTTCAGTTCCTCGTCATCTTTGGGCTCTTCATCACCTATTCTAGATTCCTCGTCTTCACTATTGAAATCATTCGCATCATTGCTCATCTCCTTCCTTTTCATCATGCTATTCCTCCTCACATGCACCCTAGAAGTAGAGGTATGAGTTTTTTGAGTCTTCTTTTTAAGAGCACGAGGCTGCTATTCCTTAGGCATGTCTACAAGTGCCGTCACGAGCTAGGTTACCTTCTCCGTCAAAGTTTCTAACTTTTTCTCCAACGAGTCGATACGCGTTTCCGTGTTTTCTTCTCCTACCATCAATTTCTTCTTCTCTTGTCGTAGTTTTCTCTTTGAAATTAAAGGGTCTAATAGTTCTCTACCCAAAACCTTGATTTGATTGCGAGTTGAGACCATACACCAAAAGGAACTACCAAAATCTAAAACTCTAATACCACTTAATTTCAATCAAGAACAAATAATGGAATTAAGAAGAAGATATTGCTAGAGATAGTTTATCTCTCTAAGATTCTCAATATTCTTTAAAGAATTAACCAGAAAAGAAAACAATGGCAACTCCTACACAACCTGTAGGTTTATACCCTTAAAAGAAATCAAAATAAAAGAACTCTCCCCTACCAGTAACGAGATTAACCCCTACTTGGTAAACTTCCTGGACACAAAGTCTTCTCCCAGCAGTTTTCTATTTCATAATAGAAAACAACCACCTTGTTGGACAAGTAGACTTCTAAAATAGAAAGTCAAATAGAAAAATTGTTTCCAATTATGCTCATCTTACTAGTATATACTATTATATTAGTAATTACTAAAAGTTGCTTCTCATGTATATTAGAAACTTACTAAACCAGCCATATACGGTTAATGGGTGATCCACCTGGATTAATTGAAGTATCTTTTTTTAAGAAGGATACTAAACCAAGGTTAACGAGATGGATTTTACTGCTCTAGGAATTTGACTTAGAGATTCTGGACAATAAAGATTTAGAGAATGTGGTAGCAAACCACCTTTCTAGAATCATTTTAGAGTCTTATGATGATGTCCATCCCATGCTTGAAGCATTCCCTGACAAACAACTTCTTGTTATTTTCCAATTGCCTTGGTATGCTGATATTGTTAACTATCTTGTGACTGGCCAAATGCCTAAGCATTGGTCTAAACAAGATGACTCAAATTTTTTAACTGAGGTTAAATAATTCTTTTGGAATGATCCATACTTATTTAACTATTGCCCTGATCAGGTCATTCGCAGATGTGTCCTTGATGATGAGCTTCATAGTGTCATAACTTTCTATCATTCTTATGCGTTTGGAGGCCATTTTAGTGCTAAAAAAATAGCTGCAAAGATTTTGCAGTGCGGATTTTACTAGCCCACCATTTTTTGTGATTCTCATCAGTTTTGCTAGAGTTGTGAGAGGTGCCAGAAATTAGGAAAGATTTCTCACCGTAATATGATGCCTTTAAACCCCATCTTAATTGTGGAAATATTTGATGCGTGGGGTATAGATTTCGTAGGTCCCTTCCCAAATTCATTTGGTAACATTTACATCTTGTTAGCGGTGGATTATGTTTCTAAGTGTGTAGAAACCATAACAACCAAGACAAATGATCGCCATGTGGTGATTAAGTTCATTAGAGAGTATATATTTTTTAGGTTTGGCTTTCCTCAAGCCATTATAAGTGATGGATGCACTCATTTTTGTAATCGATCTTTCGACGCCCTTCTTCATAAGTACTCCATAATTCATAAAGTCTTTACACCCTGTCATCCCCAGACTTGTAGTCAAGTAGAGGTCTCAAATAGGAAGATTAAATAAATCCTTAAAAAAATAGTGAACCTTAATCGTAAGGATTGGTCTATGTGATTAATGGATGCACTGTGGGCTTATAGAACTGCTTACAAGACTTCTATTGGTATATCTCAATATAGACTTGTCTATGGGAAAGCTTGTCACCTACCAGTCAAGTTAGAACATATATAGAGCTTATTGAGCAATTAAAAAAAATTAATTTCGACCTTCCTATAGCTTGGAATCACCGTAAACTTCAACTCAATGAGTTGAAAGAAATTAGGAATGATGCCTATAAACATACAAAAATATATAAAGAATTGACTAAGGTGTTCCACGACAAATCGATTCTTCGTAAGTCGTGTGAACCGGGCTAGAAAGTTGTTTTATATAACTTTAGGTTGCATCTATTCCCTGGTAAATTGAGATCTCGTTGGATTGGCCCATATTATGTCAAAGATGTGTTTCCTCATTAAGCCGTTGAACTTGAGGATCGAAAAAATGGAAATGTTTTTAAAGTAAATGGCCAAAGAGTCAAACCATTTTTGAACTCAAGGATATGGAAGTGGAGACAGATCTTCTCCAGGACCCTATTTACCAATATTGGGAACATTTTGGGTCTTGTTTACTTTATATTAGTAGTCTTAGTTTTTTTTTCTTCTTTTATAGGTTTTAGGTTGTTACATGTCCCGTTTGCATATATATCATTGTCATATCTTGTTTCAGGGAATGCTATTTTTATAACTTGCATTGCTCATTAAGTATATTCTCTTATTCCTGCTCTTTTTTATGTCTTATGTGTAACATGTGTCACCCTGGTGTCATATTTTCAATATTGAGGACAATGTTTGATTTAAGTTGGGGAGTGAGGATTTCAAAAGAAAATGAGATGCAGTTTTAGTAGTTTTTGTTTTTATTTAAAAAAAAAAACAAAAAACTCCAACTTTGGAAAATTTTTAGGGTTTGTGGTAAAAGTCCTATTCCATGATGACAATTAGTATTTCAAAGTTTGATGCTTTGAAGTTAGGAGCTCGTGAAATTGATTGAGGAATTTTAGTTTCTTAATAAATTTATTGGCGCCGTTGTCGGGGAGTGTTAACGGAATAACCTAATCAGTAGTCAAATATGTATTTCTAATTGGAATTCTTGTAGAAGTAGGAAAGGAATGGAGTGGGGGAAGGTAGAATAGGTCAGCTACATTGGTATATAAATATGAAGTAGCAACAATGTGAAAAAAAGGGAGGCACAAAAAACAGAGTACATCACGTGACAAAAAAGAGATCGAGGGGAAGAAAGAGGTGACTGCGGCTTTAGATATCTAAGTTGTTAGAGTTTTACGCAATTTTTGAGGCCGGTAATATTTTTGTACAACAAATACTTCTCTTTCTTCTTATTATTTTAATGACATTACTTGAACCCATGGGGTTCTAACTTTCTTGTTAGAGTGAAGGGATGAAGTTGTAAGATTTTATTATACTTATATTCTTGAATTAAATATTTGAATCATTGGTTTAATCGAAGTTTGGTTTTTTCATTGTTGATTTATCTTCTAGATCTTTCTTTCATGTTTTTCATAGTTAGATTGTTAGATGATTATTTTAATGGCCTATTTTAATTGATGCAAGTATTATTCTTTGACAAAATATGTCATGCATATGTAGTGCTTAGAAAATCTATCTTGTGCCGAGAGCAAACTTATCTTTTTAAGATCATCAATCTAGCACCTTTAATGTAAAGTCGTCGGGAAAGTAGTAGTCAAAGGTACTATCGTACTACCTACAAAAATCAAATATTTTGAAATTGGATATAAGTAGGGTAAATTTTACAAGGGATTACTGGATCCTTAACACTTTAATTAATTGGTTATTGTTCATGCTTTAGATTTGTTTTCATTATTCAAAATACCTTTTTCAAATACCAATTTCTTCTTGATTAATTAATTCTTAGATATATGTTTCCAAGAATTTCACCTATGATGAACTTAAGGATAGTGCTTATAATGTGACTTAGTTAGACTCGGAACTGTGGGCCATTTCAATTTATGTTTTTGTTCATGTTTAATATGGGATATGTGAGCATATTGAGATCTGTGACCAAGCCGACTTGGTATCGTTTTTGTCCGACATTAAGGATCCCATAGTAGAACCTAACTTTTACACTTAGAAGCAAGAATTGCCCAGATAGGTGACGATTCTTCGTTAGAACCGCGATTCAGCAGTTTAGGGTTCTAACCAAAAATCATCACGGGAATGCGATCCAAAGTAAAAGGAAACATCAACATGATCTAAAGTAGAAAGGAATGTGAATCCTCCAAGATCGATTGAAATGCTTTTGAAAGAAAATAGAGATCATAAAACCAAGAGGAAAAAGAATAAGAAGAAGAAAAAGTGAACAATTTATGCATCATCAATGTTGCTGTGATCTTCACCGTTGATCGGTATTACCAGTTTGTACATCATCCTTCCCTTCATCTACTTCCAATGCCGCCATCATAATGCTAACAAAAGAGAATACATTTTTTACCTAACCAATATGGTCTCTTATAAGTTATAAGTTATAACCTACTCATAACCCTAAGCCTTTAACCTAACCCAAGTGTTTATAAATGAGCCTACTTCCTTTTAAAGACCCAGATTGTCGAGTTAAAATAAATCCCAGCCAAACCTATTTATAATTAAGCCCACTTCCTCTTTAACCCAACTAAACTTATTTAAAACTAAACCCACTTCTTTTTCAAAGTCCTAACTTCTATATTGGGACTTACATAAGTCTATTTAAAAATTAGAACCAAACATTTTAAAGCCCAACCAACACTTTTTAACTCAAGGTATGTTTATTTTCTGAAAGTCTAAATTCGCCCTACGGTTAATGAATTTAACCGTATGTCAATGTGACTATGGTTAAGGATCACACTATCACCTAATTAAAAAATTACTNGAGACTCACTAGACTCTAACTCAAGTTACATTGACCATCTTGAGTTTACCTTTGACACGAAATTCGACAAACATAAAACATGGACCTTTCATTTTCTTCATTAAATATCTAACTTTAGACTCTTCTAAGTATTTTCGCTTCCCCGCCCCGCCCCCTTCTTTTTTTTGGCTTTTAAGCTTTTATATAATGAAACGACGTTGTAGACACCAATTTCTGCCCCTGGACGCTAAACATCCAAAATTCAGTGTGAACTGCGAGAGCAGGCTTCAATCACCTCTAATTCAACCCAATTATCCATTGAACCAACTCAAGTTAGTCTTCCCCCCAGCTCAATTTAGCCCAATTTGGTCCAAATTGGGCCTAATTGAATGAATCGGGTGAAAATCTCCAAAATTTGAACCTATATTGGCTTTAATTTGACTACATCAGGATTCGTTGACCCTTGGCTCAACTCAATTGAGTCAACTCTTAACTTAATTTGACTTTATTGAGTTCAATTTAGGTTAAAATTGAGTCTATAATTAAAGAATTAGGTAAACAATCCCCAATAATGTCCCCAATTTATCCACATTATGGTTCATCGGGCTTCATTAAAACTTAATTTGACTATAATTGATGTTTAAGATCAATTAATTTCATAAATTTGAAAGAAATTGGACTTAATTTGAGTTTAAAATCGAAATCGAAATAAGAATTAGTGTTCGAACGAACCCGGAACCAATTTTTAAGGGGAGGGGAATCGTTGGAATATTCAGGGAATATTCCAATGGCTCTTCATGGGCCGTTTGTTAGACCGTCAGATCTGCCCAGCAAAAAATGGCCCTCCGTGAGCCGTTTTCTACTAGCTGTTAGATTTGATCAGATCTAACAGTTGAGATTAAAAATGCCCTAAAACCTCCCAATTTGTCCATTTTTCCACCTAATTATTTTAGATCTCTTTTACCCTCTCTCACCCCTTAACCCGAACTTTGTTTACACCCCACCAACCCCTCTTTTTTTCCTATAAATAGAGGAGATCTCTAACTCCAAAGAGGAGGCATTTAATAGATCTTAAGGGAGAACATTGAATAGCTTGAGTGAGAAGAATAAGGGCATTCATGTTGGAGAAATATGTTGGAGAGATAGGTTAGATGAGATGCATTGAATAATTAGTTTGACTTTGAATTTGAGAAGATCCAAGTAAAAAAGGAGAGAAATAGAGTTAGTGTGAGAATGTTAATGAGTGTTTGTCCATTTTAAGTGAAAATTTATGTTCATTTAAATGGTTGAGAATAGGTGATAGCAAACCCATTTCCATTAGATCTTGGCCCTACACCTCACCTTTACCCTTAATCCATCACCATCTATACCAAACACCTCACCTAATCCTACTAATCTTGATCCAATCCAACACCACCAAATCTCACTCATGATGGGGAATACTCAAATTGATTGAGTTTTCTTTCTATTTTGAGGTAAAGCTAGAGAGAGTTACAAATCACCTCATTTTTCTAAATAAAAACATCATTATTTTCATTTGCCTTCAACAAAAGATGTCATTATAACTTGATGGAGGATTGATCATTGGGTCTTCTTCATTCTCTTCAAGGAGGACCTTAAGCAAAATAGATAGGAGATCATCACCCTCCTTTTATATGTTGTAGAGATTCCACATCTTAAATGTTGTATGATGTAGTTTTAGAAAAAGTAAATAAATGTGGAAATTTTATGAATATCATCTTATGTTTTCATATTGATAAGCATAAATAGGTAGTTAGATATTTTGGTTGGAATAAATGTGGTATGATTATTGATCTTCGAAGCAAAATGATGATTTGAATGTTTAGTATTTCATGTGCCATGAAATAATAAGTGGTTTGATAATCTAACAAGATTGGCATCTTGTATGTCATCTCATCATAAGATAATGATTTATTTTACATAAAATACATGGTTAATGTTAAAATGACATATTTTAGTATGGATCATAATCGTTTAACCATGTTATCAAGCATTTGGGTGTGCGGGGTTGATTTTCAAGTCACTACACATAAAAAGTAGCCAAAAAATGTGCTAGAATCTTTTTATAAAAGCATAAAAATGAAAAACATAAAAATGTAGTCTTTTAGATCATGAAAAAATACGCAAAATGGGCTCAAGAACGAGTAAAAAAGGTTGTGAAACGAAAAAGTTATGATATTTTGAATGTATACTTTAAATGTGTTCGTTGAAATGCCTAAGTGAATGTTTAATGTGTAGAAATGCTTATTTTGCTAATTTCACATTAATACCTTATTTTGCTTGTTTAAATTCAAGTATATCAAATTAAAAACTTGTCACTTTTGACGGCGTGCCTTAGAAATCAACCCAATAATGAGAATAAAATTTCAAATAAGCTTTATGAGCTTAGCAAGCCCACTCTACATTTTGTTGGGTGTTGGGCTTGTTGCATGAGTTTTAAACTCATTTTTTAGAATTGGGTTTTATAAACCAATTTCCTTGTGTGGGCCTAGCAAGAACACATCTAAGCTTAGGCCCACCTTTCTCTTTTGGCTTGGAAATGCCTAAATCCTAATTCAAAACCTTAACCAAGCTAATAAAATTGAACTAGGTTTCTCTCTCTTAGATTAGTTAGTCTAAGTTAGGAAAACTTTGTTTCTCTTTTTTGCTTTAAAATCTTGATTGTTGCAAAGGTAGGGTTAATCTAAGAATTAACCCAACTAATCGAGTGTGCAAGACCATCGACGTGGCGTAGGCACGCATGCCACGCTTAGGTGTGTCAGTCCATGGTAGTCACATTTCGACGAATTTAGGTGAATTCCTAGCCTAATCCCAAAATTAACATACAAAAACCTAAGAGCTAATGCATGGACCCCGCGGGTGCCCATGAAACCCAAATCGTGGTGGGGAAGCGTAAATCCCAGAGAATATTATCTACTACATTAAATTTGTTAAGTAATTATGCATACCTTTTAGAATTTAAATCAATGCATAATTGGTATGATTTTTCCAAATAGCTCATACATTAATTAAATTAGAACTTTTGGAAAATCATTTGCCAAGGAAGGAAAATAAGAATTAAAAATTTAATTTTAGAGTGGACCTCATTAGATGTGTCATAGGATCACACATAGGAAATCTTAGAGATTTCAATGACCTTTCACTTTGAAATCAATTTTGCGTAATTTAATTCATTACGTTTATAAGCATGCTAATCCTTTATTTTGGTAGCTAATTAGTATAGTCTTTATTAGATACTTGCTACTAATTATGGATAAGCCATTTGAATTCAAATTAACATGCTTTATATGTTAAGAATCTCATCGAACTAATCCCACGACCTAAGCTAGTATGTTTTCCTTATGAGTTGGTTAGTAACATCATATTTGGAAACACCTTGATTGACAAACAAAATCCTAGATGTTGTCTTCATCTTGCCATCAATCTAATGGTTTGGATGAAGCAAATCACAATGCCCATATTTAGATTGTAGGACCCACTTCAAGAATTGAACTTGTAACAATCGAGATTTTTTCAACATAGACTTGATTGTGGGCTTAGGGTCCATGGATCTAAAGTAGGCCCAACTAGTGTTAGAAAGGTGTAAACCTGAGAAGAGAAACCTATGAGTATCGGAACAAGCTTTGCCAACATCCACAATGCATGAGTTATATACATAGAATGTATATAAAGTGTAGAAATAATATGCAAAATGAGTCTTGCACAAAAAATTTTCAAAAGTTAAAACCATATTTTCAAAGGTTGTCGAACCATGTTTTCAAAAGAATGTGTAACGGACTGAAACTTGACATCTATTAACATGCAATTAAAACAAAAAACAAACTACAGTGAGATAATATGAATTGGGAAAACTTTAATATATAGCAATTCCCTCTTATTACTATAAATATCGGATAACTGATTGTGTATACAGACATCAATCCTATGGGATATCTGTATGTATACCAAAGCAGTTGAAATCCCATTTCATCAAATAACTTATCATGATATCTCATGTCTAAGTTGTTTTGACATCCGATTTTTTTTTAATCCCTAAATTAATGATAAATCCTCGTTTCTGAGGGAAGCATTCTTTATTCATCATTTAGTTTAAGTGTGCTCTACCATATCAGTTTAAAATGCTAGAAGGTATAGAAACAGTGTCCTATGGGAGATCTCTTTTTACACTCTAGTCCGATTACCATGCCATCACATCAATCCAAGCCAATAAGCTACTAGGATGTACTATTCTTGAGGGCATTAGACCCCTAGCCTTCTTCTTGGACCGATAGTGGAGGGTCGTGTGGATTGTGTTTCCATGAACACAATCCCTCTCCCACTCAATTAATTGAATAAGGGATATATCTTTTGAAAAATGCATCTCCCTAAACATACATCAGATGTATTTAGTTAACAATACATCTGAATAATTAATTAATTAATATATAATTAGCTTACAATCTTCAGAAACACTTTCTCAAAGGTTTCCAAGAGTAAGTAGGAACTTTAGGATCACATTGCAGTAGGTACTTAATCCTAAAACACTGAAATATACCTAAAAATAATATTTTTAAAATTTTGGTTTGTTCCAAAAACTCCTAAAAGCATGTATCTAAGTCTGGGTGGGACCCACATGTGGTGAACCGAACAAAACAGAAGTGAACCGGCTCAAAAACTTAAGGAAAAGTCCTGAACCAGTTCGATTCTGGTCTGGTCAGGTTCAAATCAGACCAGATCATACCTGCTGACTCGGTCTGACCCGTTGTCTGACTCGTTCGAGTTAGACTTGGTCGGGTCAGTGGGTCGGGTCACTGAGTTGGGTTACCGGGTTGGGTTACTAGGTTGGCTGGTTGGGTCAAGGGTTGCGGGTCAGTTCGCGGGCTGGGTTAGGGTCGACGGGTTGGGTCAGACAGGCTGACCAACCCTAACCCCTAACCCTACTGTACCAGGCCTGGGTACCTTAAGTTTAAAGCCTACTTGGGCTTTAACTTAAGCCCATTTTATAGTTTATTTTGTTTTATTTCAAAACTAATACCGGGCCTTACTCTAAAGCCCATCAGTACTTTAAAACAAACCCAAAAATAATTGTTTTCACCAATTCTCATCCTCACAAAACAACCCATCAATCATACCCTAATGGGTTCTCGGCTCATCTTATTATAAGCCCACCAGAATCAAATAAATTGATTCCTGGCTTTAATAATGCCAAGCCCATATATAAGCTTAGCCTATTTGGTTTTTATTAGACTTAATAGTTCAGTTTATAAACTACTGTTGGGCCTATTTCCAGAGCCTATTAGTTTAAAACCAAACTAATAAGTTTTAATATAAACCAAAACCTTAAGCACAAACTGTACAACCCATTAACCCTAGTTTCTAAAAAAAAATGTAAACTATTTACCCTTTCAGAAACCACACCTATTAATTTTACTTTCTAAAAACTTATCAGTAACTTAATACCCTTTTTAGAAATCGTATATATCAATATATATACAAATATTTTTATTATTAAATTAATAAAATATTTTAGTAACCCAAAAAATTTTCAAAAAATTAAACCTTGACAAATAAGTTTTCTATTTTAGAAATTGTCAACCCTTTTTCCTTTTGTGACACAAACTAGTACCCAACAAGAATTGAAAATTCTAGTGCAATCAATCCTAAAACCAATTCAATTATATATTAACTAATCAACTACAATTCTAACAATTAAAATCATAGATCAATATTAATTAATATGTTCCCAACCAATTTGTGACTAATTGAGACCATACTAATTTAGAGCCTTTTTAGGGTTTAATTATTTAATCATATTAAATAATAAGCTAGGATTTATAACACCCAAAAATCACCCAAAGGACTGCCGCTGGCCTCTCCTTCTTGTTCTACAGAGAAGGATAAAATAACATTCCTCAAAGTTCATCCAACTGTTAATGGGATCTTTCAGAGAATGATAGAATAACATTTGTGAAACCCCGCAAATAAATAATAATAATAATAATAATAAAATTAAGAGCAAACAAAAAAAAGGGAGAGAGGAATTTTTAGCCAGGTTTGGGGGACACGGGCTGGCCCGACCCGCGACCCAGCCCGTGACCTAAACCCGCCACCTCCCTCTCCCCCAATCAGCTTAGTGCTGATCTTTAAAAAAAAACACAAGAAAGGAAAAAAAAAGAAAGTAAAGAGAGAGTAAGAGAGACTGTGAGAGAGGAAGTGAGAGAGAGATCGCGAGGGAGAGACTGAGAGAGAGTGGGAGAGACAGTGAGAGAGAGATCGTGAGGGAGAGACTAAGAGAGAGTGAGAGAGACTGTGAGAGAGAAAGAAAAGAGAAGGGAGAGGAGAGTAGAGAGAGAAACTGAGAGAGGGAGAGGGGAAAACGCAGAGGAAGAAGAAGAAGAAGAAAAAGAAGAAGAAGGAGAGGAAAGAAGAAGAAGAAGAAGAATAAGAAAAAGAAGAAGAAGGAGAAGAAGAAAAAGAAGGAGAAGGGGGGGAAGTAATTTTTCTAGCCTAAATCTTCAAATTTTTCCTGTTTTGAAGAGTAATGACCTAGGTTTCTTGTTTTCTTCATTTCCTTGGTGTAGATCTTATTTTTGAGGGAGTTTAATGGTAGAAAAGAGGAGGTCTAAGTTTTGATTTTGGAAGTGAGGTAAGATTTAAGCATTTTCCCTCTATTTTGGGTGAAATTTAGTGATGTAAATTTGAGGTTTTTAGAAGAAAATGAAATTTTGCTATGCATTAGAAATTGTTAGATGGATGAGTTGAAGATTTGATGTGAATATATGGGTTTTTATGATCTTTATTTCCCCATTTTTCATGCATGCAAGTGAATACTTGTAAATAATGAGACTATAGTGATTAATCCTAATGAAGATGTAGATGATGATAGAAAAGAAATTTTATGTTCAAGATAAATAAACTAGATGGTGCTTGGTCGTGGTGAGTATAAAAAAAAATCTCACATTTGTTTTGGTAGATAATGATTTCTAAAACTAGGATGAAATTTGGGGATTGTTTTAGGTATTCGTGGGACCATTAATGATGGTTAAATGCTTAGTTTTCTTTTATGTAAAATGAATTTGGGCTACTAGGAAGTAAGAGTTGAAGTTGATCAAGTTGTCGGAAGTGTTTTGGGAGTTGATCCATCAAACCTTAAGTTGGTATAGCCCTCCTTGATCTCTGATTTATTTTTGAGGAAATGAAAATGCTTATACTTTGAGGATTTAGTTAAATCCATTTTTAATATGAGTTTGACAATGGAATTGGGACCGTTTAGGTTAAATCTTGAATTGATGGAGGTGGATGATGGAAAAGCATAAGAGGAATTTAAAACCATAGTTGATGATGAACTTTAGGTCTAGGATGAGATTTTTGGGCTGTTTTGAGGATTTTGATGAATGTGCCTTATTATTTGGAAAAAAGATAAAAGACACATGATTGGACAATGATAATACTCTGTGGGTTTTTTTTCTCCAGCTAGTGAGCTGGGTGTTGCTGACTCTCTAGGTGAGGAGGATCAGTTCCTGTACCGCTAGAGGTAGGTGGTCAATTCATCTTAATAGCACCCGACCATTTTAAATGCATGTTTCAAACTGTTATGTATGTACTTTTGTATGCAAGGCATGACATGAAATTTATGGATAACAACAACTTATGTTATGAAGAAAGCATTGAGAAACTGATTTTAATATGAAAATATGCATGCTTTACCTTATATCAAGTTAAATGAAAGATTGAATGTCGTAGTTATTTGCAGGTTCCTCCTGATCCTACATCGTTGGGATTTCAATTGAGTTGAAAAAAAAAAATTGGGTGGCAATTTTGTGCATACCTTTAGCTTTTTGCTTCCGTTGTGTATATTTATTGTATGCACTGTGTTTATCAGGTGACAGAAAGGTCCAGTTTACAGGGGAGACTCTGCCGGATTTGAGTCTCGTTGTAGACTGATGGTAATTTCCCGTGTTTTGGGGTACGGGGCGTTACAACATTCCTTTGGAGCGTGATTCGAATCCCTAAAACTCTACTTTTAGAAGAGCATAACCCACGAACACATCTATTAGAATGGATCGTCATGTTTGTAGTCCGGTTGATGAGAAAACTGCTCACAACTTAAACTAAAAACTCAAATAACTCTGGTGGAGTATTCTGGCTACAACGTTATGCTCGTTATTCCGCTTTGCCTATATGATGCCTACTTTTCATAAGAAATTTAATTTTCTACAACTTTCCTAGAAATAGCCGACCATCAATTCTTCTTCAAAATGCCTCAAAAATCGACTTTTAGTTCCAGCAGAATTTTACTGTGAATTTTGGAACCCAAAACCTAGGGTTTTCTTTTTCTCTCAACTTTAAGTAATTATAACACACATAAAAAGGGAAGGGGAGGGGTGACATTTTTCTCTTATGTGGGTAGAGTGGGATGCCCCTCTCTATTTACAATAGAGAGGTCCCTAATCCGTTTTAGATGCTAAATCTAATTAGGTCTTGTTGGGTCCCACACTTTTTGGCTTTTAAATATTTAAAATTCTTTTTAGTGTTTCACACAAAATAAAATTACTAAATATTTTAATTACAAATAACTCCTCCAAATATTTATAACTGAACCCTCCATAAAGTGTGGATATTATAAAAGAACCCTTCCACTGTTATTACCGCAATTAAATCCCTCCACTATTTTTCGACGTTCGTAAATGTCCTTGGCTTTGTATTTATTTACTTGTGAGTGCCTAGGGTATATTCACATATTTTGACCCTGACCATCACCTATGCATAAACTCCTATGATCTAATAAATCTCCCAAATAATTTGGGAGACCACTTGCCAGTCTAGACCAACGGATCCTGCAACGTGATTCAGGTGAACATCATTTCATGTGGATTCCTTATTGAGTTAACTTATTCCTACTATGGAATAAATGCCATCAATCTTACTCAGAATATTGGATCACGTTTTCGTTTCTGGCCTCACTGATTAGGAAAACAAAACAGTCACTACTCTAATGTAAGTTATATATTAATTCTCATGATTAAGAACTAATTACAATAACAGTAATTATTATGATTATTTATTATTAACAAACATTAAATAATAATAATCATTCTTTGACCTGTTCAATGTAATTTGATTACATCAACTTATTGGACTAGGAGTCAACACTCATGTGATGGAGATATATCACATAATATAATACATAATCATCCAATACATTATAGTCTTGAAATAGACTACGAACCAACTTAATGAATTACATCTCTCCTTGTATGAACCAACTTCATACAAATAATTCAATCGTTATGTTATACTCACTATGCATTTTAAAACAGAATTAATAAACTTTTATTGAACTCACAATGTCGAAAACATTAATTTTAGGGCATAGCCCCAACATACCTCTACTTGAGCACTTATGGCAGCCGACGGTAGCCCTCCGATGGTCGCTGTTGATTCTCTTCTCACGGTAGTGGCGTTAAAGTAGAGATGGAACTTGGAAGATAGAGAGAGTTGAGAGAACAAAAAAGAAACAAACAGCAGATTGATCAGGCAGGAGTCGGAAGAGAAGAAAATGGACATGTAGGGAGGCGGGGGTGTATTATCGCGTGTGGGGGTGTGGGTGTACGGTTACAGCATAACGGACGTGTGGGGCCTATATTTTATGTTTTTTCTCTAATTATTTTTTCAAACTTACAACGGCTTTGGGCTGTAGGAATTTTTGCTACGGCTGACTCCCGTTTCTTCTATCGACAGAAGTACTCCATCATACCTCTCATTGGAGCAAACATCATACCTTTCTTTGGAGCAACTTGATGAGATATTTGATTTTGATTGATTAGTTTTGATTATTACAATGATACAATGAATGTTTTAAGACATGAATAAATAGTTTGACGAGTTTGATTTTACAATGATATATAAATGAGTTTTAGTTGATATCTTCAATCATGTTTGTATGAATTAAATTCCTCCTTCTGTTTTATTTTAAGTAGACTCTGATGTTTATATCTAGTGAATTTCACTTTATTCTGAGATTAGGAAGATGAACTTTCGACTACCTAAAGTTTGGCCTTGTGTGCTGAAAAATCCAGAATTTCAGCATTGGTTTGAGTTTAACATAATTTCTGTGTAAAACTGTAGAGAATTAGCTTCTGGTCAAAACATAGAAGTTTTAGGATTTTCTATCTAATCTCCAAAGAACCTAACCTCACTAACTTATGAATTTTGGTTAGGGAGAAAAGGCATGTTCTTTGATGTTGATGCATAATTCTAACAGCAACAATTATTTAAGGAATTAGTTATTTCATTTGGTTTAGAAGTCATTAGGTGTTTTAAACCTAAGTAGGGTATTTAGAAGAGACTAAACCTAGATGCCCAATGTTTTGCATAGTGTTCAACTAGGTACTTTCCTTTCACTCTAGTGATGCACCGAGGTCTGTGTTGTGGATTCAACTTGAAAGTGCGTTGACCCATTGGATCTCGGGGTTGGGGTGTCACATAAACCCACATACTACTTATTCAAAGTTCAAATCAAGAAATGCCTAATATATATATATATATTTAAAGACATGAGACGTCTAATATATATCAAAACAATAAATTGGAAATAATAGTAGTAGGATGTTTAATTTTGGGATGGAACCAAGATCCAACGGTTAGGATCAACCAACCTAGCAAATGAAAATAGTTATTTCCGTGTTTTCTTTTTAATGAATTAAATGTTGAAGTTGGAGGATCTAAAGGGAGATCGACCTATGGTACCTTGGGACCCTCACACTACATAACCCTCTATAGAAATAACACAAGAGAAGGGGTCCACTACATTAGACCTCTCGCTCTTCCCAACATCCCCTTCTCTCTTCAATCTCGTTCTCTCACTTTCTAGCCAATCTACCTCTGGTTTCTTTAGAGGAGCCCTGCATCACCTATATTGGAGTAACTTGGTGGGTGGATCAGAGTGAAACTAACCATAATCTTCGCCGAATAGCGCATAAGGTAGGTGGACCGACCCTAGTAAAAATCTTCTTTGTTTCACATAATAATAATTATGCATGCGTTTTAATATCTAAAAGGTCCATAAGTTTTCTCATGTGTTTTTATTTGTCGAATTTCGTGTCAAAAGTAAACTTAAGAAAGTCTTTGTAACTTGAGTTAGAGTCTAGAGAGTCTTGATTCAATTCGATCTAAAGAGAAGAAATTCACAAAGACTCCGAAGAACTCAACTCACCACCGAAAGACATCCTAGGATGGTAAGAGACTTAGAAAAACTAAATACCATAGGTGGTTAGATTATTAGAGTGTTTCCCACACTTTTAAATTACCTTAAAAATGATTTTAAAGTAAATATCTAAATCTGGGCTGTTTGGTTTCGAAACCAAATCTCATTAATAGGTAAAGTTTGGTTTCAAAACTGAACAGTTTGATTTCGAAAGCAAACTTCAACTGATGTCAGAGGAAGTTTGGTTTCGAAACCAAAATTGTTGGTTTTGAAACTGAAAGACCAAAAACCATCACAGTTACATGTTGGTTTCGATACCACAGACATTGATTTCAAAACCACTTGTTGGTTTCGAAACCAATCATCTTGGTTTCGAAACCGTCGCCCAGATTCAAACTTTTCCAGCGATATTTTGAGCTGTAAAGGGATTCTTTTTTAACTTTTTGCACATTCCCACCTAAGTATGTCTTAGTTGATTTATTGGTGCGTGGGAAACATTCATGAGTTGGATAAAAGGCATAATAGAATGATCTCTCATCTCATATAATGATGTCCACCATTAAATAGAATAAACTTGTTTATTCTAGTTTAGATCTGGACATTTCATTACAAATAGGGGTTGATCTTCCATTGTTCTAATCAACCAATCATCCCCAACCTCAATAAGTTCTTGGAGAGTTTAGCTCGAAATTTATAGATTCCAAGCTTATTGAACTTGGTTCAAATCCTTCCCATTTTAAACTAAAAACTCTATTTTTATGTGCAAGTAGATTTTCAGTGGTTGAGCTTGGAGTGTCAAGCTCGTGGTGATGTACTCGAGGAATGGAGTATTGGTTCAAGGTGCTGGACTTGCGGAGTTCAAACTGGAGACGCATCACAGTTCACTAAAAGGCAAATTCGTGGAGTTCAAATTTGTGGAAGAACTATATATCGTAGTTGTTGGATCGTAGAGAGGGCCGTAATTCATTTCTATGGAGTGGTGAATCGGTTTGTAAGTTTTTATTAACTTTTAGTGGATTCTTTTCTGGACTAGGTCCCGAGGTTTTTCCCAGTTTGGGTTTCCTCGTAAACAAAATCTCTTGTGCATATTTTTATACCTGTTATGAGATTGAAATATTTGATTCTTGTTTCCGCATATTAAGAATCAAATAAGTCAATACTCTTGTTAGAGATTATTGTTTTGTTCTTTATCACCTTTATAATTTTTACTAGGTGATTATGTGATCCTTAAACCTTAGTCACATTGGCATACCGTTAATCCAACTAAACAGTAGGGCATTTAGACTTTCAATCTTGCTGAGTCTAACAACCTAAGTGTGATCCTTGTTGTGACTAAATGGATTCATAAAGAGAAGGTAGTGCTGTAAACAAGCCACCATTGTTCAATGGTAACAACTATCCTTATCGTAATTCGTATACATCGAGTGGTGAATCGGTTTGTAAGTTTTTATTAACTTTTAGTGGATTCTTTTCTGGACTAGGTCCCGAGGTTTTTCCTAGTTTGGGTTTCCTCGTAAACAAAATCTCTTGTGCATATTTTTATACTTGTTATGAGATTGAAATATTTGATTCTTGTTTCCATATATTAAGAATCAAATAAGTCAATACTCTTGTTAGAGATTATTGTTTTGTTCTTTATCACATTTATAATTTTTATTAGGTGATTATGTGATCCTTAAACCTTAGTCAAATTGACATACGGTTAATCCAACTAAACTGTAGGGCATTTAGACTTTTAATTGGTATTAGAGCAGGTTCACTTGCTGGGTCTAACAACCTAAGTGTGATCCTTGTTGTGACTAAATGGATTCATAAAGAGAAGGTAGTGCTACAAACAAACCACCATTGCTCAATGGTAGCAACTATCCTTATTGGAAAGCTAGAATGAGTGCTTTTCTAAAGTATCTAGACCAAAGAGTTTGGAGAACTGTAGAGTAACTTGGACTCATCATACCATGATGACTGGTACCGGAGACAACTCTAGGGAAGTTCCAAAATCAGAAGACCAATGGACTTCAGATGAGAGTGAGGCATCCACTAAAAATAGTAAAGCACTCAATGCTATCTATGTTGTTGTCACCGCTGACGAATTTCGTCGCATCTCTAATTGCGAAGAAGCCAAGGAAGCATAGGATATTTTAATGGTCACCTATGAAGGTACTAGGACTGTTAGAATAGCAAAGCTTTAAATGTTGATTACCCAATTTGAAACCATTAGAATGGACGACAATGAAACCTTTGATGAATTGTATGCTAACTTGAATGATATTGTCAACAACTCCTTTGCATTGGGTGAAGTTATTTCTAACGCCAAAATAGTTCGTAAAGTTTTGAGATCTCTTCCCGAGAGATTTCAAGCCAAAGTTATGGCTACTGAGGAGAGTAAAGATATTGATGTTATTCTCCCTGAAGAACTTGCAGGGAATTTAAGGACATTTGAAGTTGGTTTCAAATCTGCAAGGAAATCAAAGAACATTACTTTTACAGCCTCAAGAAGCTCCAAGGAAGAAAAAGACTTCTTTAGTTATGAAGAAATGGCTCTTCTCACAAGACAATTCAAGACCTTATTGAAAAACAAAAATGAGAAGTTTCAAAAGTCAAGGTTTGGCTAATCTTCCAAAACAAGGTCTCGTGACAAATTCAAGAGCTTTGATAAAAAATTTGAGAAGAAAAACTCCATATAAGTGCAATGCGTTAAATGTCATGGCTTTGGACACGTGGCTAATGAATGTCCAAAGAAAGCTCCGGCCAAAGTCAAGAAAGAAATGAAAGTCACACTAGACGATTCCGATTCATCCTCCGATACTAGTGAAACTAGTGATAAAGAAATCAAAGTGGAAATGAATGCTATGACTACAACTCTTTCTCAAATATTAAAAAATGCTGACACTTCTAGTGGACATGAGGAGAATGATAAAGAAATAGACCCAGAAGAATTGTATGCTAATCTCCTAAAAAAGAGCATGGATTTATCTAAAGATAACAAGGTGCTGAATGAGAAGTTAACATTCATTCAAATTGAACAAGATGAAGCCATGGTCAAGTTGCAAGAAAGTTCCATCAAAACAAAGCAACTTGAAGAGGAGATCTCAAGGCTACTTACCAACATTAACTCTCTTGAGTTGGATCATGGGGAAGCCTTAGATAAAATCAAGTCTCTTAATTCTACTCTTGCTTCAACTAAGAGAGATTTGATCTTATCAAATGACTTGTTAGATAAATTTAATCATGGTTCTAATTTTATATCTAACTTGTTGAATGCAGCCAACACTGCAAATGATAAGAAGGGATTGGGTTATGATGCTACAACTAGTTCCAACTCACCACAAGGAACAAAATTTGTGAAAGCCAAAGAGCAACATGCCCAAAAGATTCCTCCAAAGAGCACACTCACTCAAACCAGCAAAAATCTAGGTAAGACAAAAGCCACATATTTTGTTGAAGTGTGTTTTTATTGTGGTGTTTAAGGTCACTTGCAAAATACTTGCAAATTTTATATGGAAGACGTTTTTAATAAACCAAGAAAAGCAAATCTTCTCTATCAATACAACGAATTACAAGCAAAAGCAAGGAACCTATCCGGTGAGATCTCAAAACTCACAAGGAGCACACAAGGTAATGTACCCAAAGGTAAAACTCCTTACAACTTAAAGAAAGAACCTACTAAATCCAAGGTAGTTGTTCCTAAAACCACTAAACCCATCCTAGTTAGCACCAAAGAAAAATCTTTGTGGGTTGTGAAAAGTGAGATAAAGGCTAATATTGCTTTGATTGCTTATAAAGCATATAACTCACTTGATTAGTTTCTTGATAGTGGTTGTAGCAGGCACATGACTGGTGACAAATCATGCTTTAGTCACTTCAAAAGTCATGTTGGGGGAGTTGTAACATTTGGTGATAGTAGCACCGCCTATGTCAAAGGTAAAGGTACGATTAAGTTACCCGGTGTACCAGAAATCAAGGATGTACTCTATGTTGAAGGTATGAAAGCTAACCTTCTAAGTATTAGCCAAATTAATGACTAACCATTCCATGAAATTTACCTCCAATGGTTGTGAAATCATAAACGGTGATGGTAAATGTGTTATAATTGGTAGGAGATCTAGTAGTAGTTGCTATATGATTGATACATCTCCTAACCTTACATGCATTTTGTCTAAACTTGATGCTACTCATGTAATACCCCAAGAAATTGCATAGTATAAATTTTACACCAAACATATTTAAGATGGTATTATACCTATTTAGGTGTGTATTGATTTGAGAAATAAATTTCTCATATGCATGGTAATTGCATGGAAAGCATTAAGAGAGTTATCTCTAAAAAAAAAAAATATTTAATTAATTAAAATAATAAAAAAATATTATTTTAATCAAAAAAAACGTGGGCTGCGCTACAGTAGCCGCCGGCTACTGTAGCAGCCCACTAACAAAAATAAAAAATTATTTTTTATAATAAAAAAATAAATATTAAAATAATAATAATAATAAAAAAATCCAAAAATTTTCCTATATAAACCCCCCCTTATTTCCTTCTTCAAAACACAAAAACCCCTCATTTAGTTTATGTTTACACCCCTGTTACACCTCTAATTACTCTCCCCAATATACATATTTTCCTTACTTTCCATAATATACCTCTTCATCTACATCCCCTCTTATTAAATTTATAATAGTTACTAGTATTATCATCAAAATCATTGAGAAATCGAGGATTTACATCATCGATCATCACATCCGGAAGTAAGAAATCAAGTAGGTGATAAGAATTTGGCATCAAATTGAGGTAGGTGGGATCCCTACTATAAACAAAATCTAATTTTATGTTTTTGTTATGAAATTGCATATGAAATGTATTTATCTTGCATGGTTATATTTATTTATTTAATGCAAGGGATAAGTTTTATTCATAAGAAAAATGAATTAAAGGAAGTTTAATAATAACTTGTTATCTAGATTAAAAACAAATCTAGATGGTATCGGTAATGGGAGACCCCCATAACACCTGCAGGTACCGTTGAGTTCCGACTTGAGGAGACGGTGGACACCGATGTAATGGACTTAAAATAATTAATTAATGGTTAATTATTGAAAGATTTAAAAAGAAATCTCTTTTTATGCATTAATATGGTAATTTTTGCATATTTCAAATCTAGTATTTTTGGATAGTTTGCACCTACTGAGTTTTACTCACCCAATATTTTCCCCCCTACAGATCAAGTTGAGGGCGAAAGATTTTAGGAGGTGCGGTTCAAAGAGATAGCTTGGATCTCTTGAGTTAGTATGTTTTATATATTGTATTTGAAGAATAATTATTACTATATCACTTGGGATTATGGGTTATTTATGAGAATTATGATATGTAATATTATAATCATTTAGTTTTATGTTGGATTTAGAACTAAGCAAATGTTGTATTAATTTGCATTTAATTTTCATGTCATTGAATTGAAGTAATTATGTTTTACACAAATTTATATAATTTTCGTAATTGTTACTGTCAGTTTTAGAAAATCACATTTTTGGGTATGTTTCGCTCAAAATTGACAAAGGCCTATTTCTACAACAAATAAAGATCTCAAATTTTCCTTTCCAAAATGGTATTATCCATGTAATTCTGATTTCTGGTTAGGAAGTAATTTCAGTTTCAAATTTATGATTTCTGGATAATTTAAGAAATTCGAAGTTATTTTTCTGAGATTGTGTATAAATCTGTTACTAAACTTGAGGCCTAGTTTTGAGTATCTTATGATCCGAATTAGGCTCGGTCTATTTCTACTGAAGTTGTAGAACTTTAAATCTATTTTCCAGAATGGTTTTATTTATACAATTCTGATTTACGGTTATGAAACTATGACCATTTTACTGAAGTATGTACAGTTAAGTACGAAAAATATTTTCAACAGAATTTATTTTTGTTTTTAAATTTACTTTGATTACTAAATTGTAATTAATGTTGACAAAAATTGACTGGTTTATCTTTTAAAAAGAGAAAGTAAGCAATTTTATTCATTGCTTTAAATTACACTTCATTTACACTCTTCACGCCTCGCCTTCCGGACTCATTGAATCAGGTTGGATTTTAGAGTTCCGAAAATCGGGGTGTGACAACTTGGTATCAGAGCACAAGTTCCTGATTTCTTGGGCTTGTGAGTTTTAAATTTTCCATAAAAATATATATTTAGTTAAAATTTTTCATAATTCCTTCTCAATTTTTTTTTACCTAAATGATTTATGAGCTTGTTTTTTTTTTTTTTTAATATTAGAAAATAGGCAAAGTTCAGTAGCTATGAAGAGTGAATCTTGTTGCAAGTATAGTTGGGATGGGAAATTAATAACTAAAAGCTTTATTATTAATCTATTGTATGTATATAGTTATAATTAGGAATTTTTTTATAGAAAAACCTAATAGGTAATTAATTGTGTATTGAAGAATGGCACGAGGAAATTCAAGGAGAAACGTTGAAGAACTTTACGATGCACCAATAGAGATGGAAGGAGAAACATCTCAACAACCACAACCAGAAAATGAAGAACTAAGAAACCGTACACAACGTGTCGAGGAACAACTCGAGCAAGTTGTAGGTATCCTACATGGAATGGCAGCAAATATGCAAAGGCAAAATCAACCAACTCCTCCGGCCGCAGTTGTACCCGAAGACCGACCAACCTCAATTCTGAAAGAATTTCAGAGATTAAATCCTACTGAATTTGCTGGAACGGAAGAACCACTGGATGCAGAAAGATGGTTCATGGGAATCCGTAAGAAGCTTATTACAATAGGAGCTGCCGAAGAACATTGGGTAAGAATCGCTACGTTCATGCTCAAAGGTGAGGCTGATCTCTGGTGGGATAACATCAGAGAAACTCACGATGTCACTTCGATGACCTGGGTAGAGTTTGAAGCCCTATTCTTTGAACAATATTTCCCAGAAACTGATAGAGAGCAAAAAAGTGTAGAATTTGCTGAACTCATACAGGGTGACATGAGTGTCACCCAGTATGAAAAGAAATTTCGGGAATTATCACGGTATGGACCACATCTAGTTTCCTCTGAAATTCTAAAGGCACGGAAATTTGAAAGAGGACTAAAACCGGGAATACGTGGCAAAGTGGTCCCGTTGTGTCACCAAACATATGCACGGGTGGTTCACACTGCAAGAGTTATTGAGGCGGACTGGGAAAGCAGTCAAAAATCTCGAGAACAAAATAACAAGAACAAGAAGCAGAAGACAAATCCACCAAATAAGACTCAAGGTCAAGGGTCCAAGGCACAACAACATAACACTGAACTTAAATGTTTTAAGTGTAAACAACCCGGACATCTTAAAAGGAATTGTCCATTGTTGAATCAAGGAGAACAACCACGACCGCAACAACACCAGCTTGAGTGGAGACCTCAACAAGGACAAACATCTGGGCAAAATCAGAGGCAACCTCCACCAGCGAGACCCCAACATCAACAACAGTACGTGCAACCCCAGAATAATCAAGGAAGACCTCCATACCAACAGAGAAATCCTGCACAAGCATATCAGCAAAGGCCTCAACAACAAAACCAGCAGAGAGCACAGGGTCAAGTTTATAACCTTGCACCCATGGAGAATGAAGTAAAAGAAGAGAACGCAGTTATTGAAGGTAGATTTCTCGTATTTAGCTCTTGGGCACGTATTTTGTTTGATACTGGTGCATCACACTCATTCATATCTGTGAATTTTGCATCTATGCTTGGTTTAGAATCTGAACCATTGCATTTCGTGTTGTGTGTTTCTACCCCTTTGGGAAAGTCTGTTGAGATTAACAGAATATGTAAGTCGTGTACAATTAGATTTGCTGACCAGGACTTGGTCGCTGACCTTATCCTACTAGATATGACTAGGTATGATGTCATTCTAGGTATGGATTGGTTGTCTTTATTTCATGCGTCTTTAGATTGTTTTAAAAAGAGAGTTACTTTTCATCTTCCTGGTGGTCCAATATTGACAATTCTGGGAGACAAAGAGAGACTATTGACGCCTCGAATGCCTGGACGACGACTTCAACGGTCAGAAGCCACCAGTCAATTAGCTCTTTTAGCACACATGGTAGGTGAAGAAGATTCGAGCAAAATAGTGGAAGATATCGCTATAGTCCAAGAGTTCCCAGATGTATTTCCAGAAGAACTACCAGGGTTACCTCCAAAACGGGAACTTGATTTCACGATTGAAGTTTACCCCGGTACCAAACCAATAGCTATTCCTTCGTATCGAATGGCACCACTCGAACTTAAGGAACTGGAAAAGCAATTGGAGGAACTACAACAAAATGGCTTTATTCGATCCAGTACATCACCATGGGGAGCACCTGTCTTGTTCGTGAAAAAGAAGGACGGATCGATGAGACTCTGTGTCGACTATCGACAACTCAATAAAGTCACGATCAAGAATAAATATCCACTACCCAGAATCGACGACCTCTTCGATCAATTAAAGGGAGCAAAGTACTTTTCGAAGATTGATTTGCGGTCAGGATATCACCAATTAAGAATCCGTGAAAGTGACATCGAGAAGACAGCGTTTCGCACCAGATATGGTCTCTTTGAATTTTTAGTTATGCCTTTTGGCTTGACTAATGCACCTGCTGCATTCATGGACTTGATGAATAGAATTTTTAGGCCCTACCTTGATCGGTTCGTTGTTGTCTTTGTCGATGATATTTTAATTTACTCAAAGACCAAGGAGGAGCATGAGGAACATCTACGAATTGCACTACAAACCCTACGTGATCACCAGCTGTACGCTAAACGTAGCAAGTGTGATTTCTGGATGTCTGAAGTTCTGTTTCTTGGGCACGTCATCTCGCAACATGGAATAGCAGTGGACCCAGCTAAAATTAAATCTGTCCTAAACTGGGAGCAACCGAAGAATGTCTTTGAGGTACGTAGTTTTCTTGGACTAGCGGGATACTACCGAAGATTTGTGGAAAACTTCGCCAGATTGGCAGCACCATTAACTCACCTAACAAAGAAGGGAATCAAGTTCGAATGGAGCAAGGAGTGCGAGAAGTCTTTTCAAGAACTAAAGAAAAGATTAACAACAGCACCAATTCTGACTACACCGGAGCAAGGCAAGGAGTATGTGGTTTACTGCGATGCATCCCACAATGGACTCGGAAGTGTACTGATGCAAGAAGGAAAGGTCATAGCCTATGCTTCACGACAACTGAAGAATCATGAAAGGAATTATGCAACGCACGACTTAGAACTTGCAGCTGTCGTCTTTGCTCTAAAACTTTGGAGACACTATCTATATGGAGAAAAATTTGAAGTATTCTCAGATCATAAGAGCTTAAGGTATGTATTCACGCAAAAGGAATTGAATTTAAGGCAAAGACGGTGGTTGGAATTTCTAAAGGATTACGATTTCACCTTAAGTTATCATCCCGGCAAGGCAAATGTCGTTGCAGATGCTCTGAGTCGAAAAACGTACGGGACATTAGCATCACTTAAGATACGTGAAGTATTAGAAGAATTTGATCTCCGAATCGAACGTGGAACTACATGTGCGTATTTGTCGCATGTCGTCGTTGAACCTGTCATCATCAACAAAGTTGTGGAAGCTCAACAACGGAATTCAGAACTTCAAGGAATTCAAATGAAACTCAGGACGGACGAAGCACCTGAGAACTGGACCCAGCGATTGGATGGAGGACTACTTTACAAAGGTAGACTCTGTGTACCTGACGATGATGAACTTCGGAAGGAGATTCTCGACGAAGCTCATACTTCTAAATTTACTATTCATCCCGGGAGTACCAAGATGTACCAGGATCTAAAACGACAATATTGGTGGAAGGGGATGAAAAAGGATGTAGCACTTTGCGTAGCAAGATGTCTAACTTGTAGACAAGTGAAGGCAGAACATCAGAAGCCACAAGGGTTATTACAACCATTAACCATAGCAGAATGGAAATGGGATTTCATTACGATGGATTTCGTAAGAGGATTACCCAAAATACTTAAAGGAATGGATAGTGTGTCAGTAATTGTGGACCGACTAACCAAATCGGCTCACTTCTTACCAACGAAAGGGACTAATACCATTTCGGTATTATATGCACTTCACATCAAAGAGATTGTACGACTTCATGGAGTGCCATTGTCTATCGTTTCGGATAGAGATCCTCTCTTCACATCCAATTTTTGGAGAAGTTTTCAACACGCCATGGGAACGAAACTCAACATGAGTACAGCTTACCATCCACAAACTGACGGACAATCAGAACGAACCATCCAAACACTTGAGGATATGCTCCGAGCCTGTGTATTAGATTTCAAAGAAAGTTGGACCGATCAACTACCATATGTGGAGTTTGCATACAACAACAGTTTTCAATCCAGTATCGGCATGGCACCTTATGAAGCACTCTATGGGAGACCTTGCAGATCACCACTGTATTGGGCAGAGGTGAGTGAAAAGAGCGTCGTTGGACCCGAAATACTTCGTGAAGCTACAAACGCAATTCGAATAGTTAAAGAACGGCTACGTGCAGCACAAAGTCGACAGAAGAGCTACGCTGACAAAAGAAGAAGGCATCTTGAATTTCAAGAAGGTGAATATGTTTTTCTTAAAGTATCACCTCGGCTTGGAATCAAAAGATTTGGAAAGAAAGGGAAGCTTACTCCTCGGTACATCGGGCCCTTCGAAATTCTGCAACGAATTGGTGAGGTAGCTTACAAATTGGCTTTACCACTACAACTAAATGGGATACATGATGTCTTTCATGTTTCCATGCTACGGAAGTACTACCCCGATCCTTCCCATGTGATCGAATGGCAGAACGTTGAATTAAAAGATGACATATCTTATGAAGAGAAACCTATAAGGATCATAGATTCACAAGAGCGTGAACTTCGATCAAAGAAGATACAACTTGTCAAAGTTCTTTGGCAACATCATGGGGCTGAGGAAGCCACATGGGAATTAGAGTCCGAGATGCGGACAAAGTACCCAGAATTATTTTCAGGTATGCTTTACCTTTGTTGTTGAATTTCGGGACGAAATTCTTTTTAGGGGGTGATGATGTAATACCCCAAGAAATTCCATAGTATAAATTTTACACCTAACATATTTAAGATGGTATTATACCTATTTGGGTGTGTATTGATTTGAGAAATAAATTTCTCATATGTATGGTAATTGCATGGAAAGCATTAAGAGAGATATCTATAAAAAAAAAAAAAAATTATTTAATTAATTAAAATAATAAAAAATATTATTTTAATAAAAAAAAACGTGGGCTGCGCTACAGTAGCCGGCGGCTACTGTAGCAGCCCACTAACAAAAATAAAAAATTATTTTTTATAATAAAAAAATAAATATTAAAATAATAATAATAATAAAAAAATCCAAAAATTTTCCTATATAAACCCCCCCTTATTTCCTTCTTCAAAACACAAAAACCCCTCATTTAGTTTATGTTTACACCCCTGTTACACCTCTAATTACTCTCCCCAATATACATATTTTCCTTACTTTCCATAACATACCTCTTCATCTACATCCTCTCTCATTAAATCTATAATAGTTACTAGTATTATCATCAAAATCATTGAGAAATCAAGGATTTACATCATCGATCATCACATCTGGAAGTAATAAATCAAGTAGGTGATAAGAATTTGGCATCAAATTGAGGTAGGTGGGATCCCTACTATAAACAAAATCTAATTTTATATTTTTGTTATGAAATTGCATGTGAAATGTATTTATCTTGCATGGTTACATTTAATTATTAAATGCAAGGGTTGAGTTTTTATTCATAAGAAAAATGAATTAAAGGAAGTTTAATAATAACTTCTTATCTAGATTAAAAACAAATCTAGATGGTATCGGTAATGGGAGACCCCCATAACACCTACAGGTACCATTGAGTTCCGACTTGAGGAGACGGTGATGAAATGGACTTAAAATAATTAATTAATGGTTAATTATTGAAAGATTTAAAAAGAAATCTCTTTTTATGCATTAATATGGTAATTTCTGCATATTTCATGTAATACCCCTATCTCTATTAGTTGTTTTTGTTGGGGGCAGCCATTTGTGTTAAGGGCACCTGGTTAGAGTTTTATTAGGGTTGGGTGCTATTATCTATAAGTATTAGCTAACCCTAACCCTCCCCCATTTGTTCCCATCGGTTAGGAGAGAAGAGAAGAGAGGGAGAAGGCTGCTCAGCCATTGCAAGGGAGAGAGGGAGAGAGAGAGCCTCTTGAAGGAGAACCCATGGTTTTGTGAAGAGGAAAATCTCAGAAAATCAAGCTGTTGTAGAGGAGCTTCTTCTTCTTCCTTGTGATTCATCTTCCTTAGTGATTTGAGGCAAGTAGTAACTTGCTCTTTTGGTGTAGACTTAGGTCTTCCACTTTGCTTTGA
>MVGT01000796.1:2446-26970 GCA_002174775.1 Macleaya cordata
AAAAAAAAATGGGTGGCAAATTTTTAGTGCATATCCTTGTTTAAATTTGCTTCCGCTGCGTAAAATTTTATATGCACTGTGTCTATTAGGTGACGAAAGGTCTAGTTTACAGGGGAGACTCTGCCGGATTTGAGTCTCGTTGTAGACTGATGGTAATGTCCCTTGTATTTGGGGTACGGGGCGTTACAAGATCAATGTGGATAAGAGTCCGTTCATGGTGCATTTTAGATCTACTGTTTTGTTGGTTAACTCCATCTTTCAGATTACAGGTTACCATCTTTCTAGATCTACTATTTCGTTGATGGCTTGATTACTAAGATTCGTAATAAAGTGGCTGGTTGGGAGGCTAAATTTCTGTCCTAAGCGGGTAAGCTCATCATGGTGAAACATGTCCTCTCTGGCATATCCATTTTTTTTATCTTCGATTGTTGTACCGAAGAAGGTTTTGGCCATGATCGATCGCATTATTTATAATTTCTACATGTGAAACGTATTAAACATGAATTAACTCTAAATCAAATATTTCCCGTATGCCGAATGTTTGACCGAATGTTGGACCATACTACAATTCTTATGAATCGAATAATACTCGTACTTGTGCTGTCCCGAATTTTGGCCATAGGGCGAATTGCTAACAAGGGTCAAGAGAGAGGGTCAACCCCTCCTCTTACTTATGACGGCTCCATTTTGGAATTAAAAATCACATGGCTAAAAATTCTCTAAGTTCCATAATCCAACGGTCAAAGATTGGTTATTTTCAAATCAAGAGGATAATGAGATAAGAACTTTCTAAAACCATAAAGATTTGCAAACAACCGGCTCGGTTGGTTTGCGTCCCTCCCTATGACTTAGGAGGTTGTGGGTTCAAACCTTGCAAGCCGTAGTATTGCCACAAGATTTGGCCCATGTAATAAATTATGTTTGGAGTTTATTTCGTCTCTTTGTCCATGGTGGTGAGTTTCTCTTCGTCCATGGTGACAACTCCTCTTCGTCCGTAGTAACGACTTCTCTTTGTCCGTGGTGGCGACTTTGTTGATGATCTTAGCGGTGTATCTATGCTTCTCATACACCCATTGCTAGTGATTAGCGCCTTAGCGGTATATCTTCGCATTATCATAGTAATTCAGGCAATAGTCCCTTGTACCAAAAATAAAAAAATAAAAACCATAAAGATTTGCTACCACATATTTTTTTATTTAAAAATCTAACCCAAATCATCAACTAACAATATTACCTTAAAAGATAAGATATTATTTCCTTTTCCTTTTCCAAAATACTAACCATTTTTCCAAAATAATAACCAATTTTACTAGCCAATTTTAGATTTTCAAAATTCACTAATAGAGGTGGCGCACCAACTAGCCCCCTTATTCCCCACGTTTTCTCCTTTATGGGGTCCACGTGCTCCACTTTTGGTTGCGCTAAAATTAACTAGTATACTTGATAATTATCATTTTATCCATGCATGCAACAATGTTGATATAATTAGTTATTTGCACTCCATAAAATCATAGAGTTAGGCTTGTTAGGTCCATGAGTTCTCTCATTTAATATTTATCAAATTTCGTGTCAAAGTTAACTCAAGAAGGCCAATGTAACTTGAGTTAGAGTTAGTGAGTCGTAGTTCGGTTCATTGCGAAGAAAAGACTCCAAGAAGCTCAACTCACCACCGGAACTCATCTTAAGATGGTAAGTGACTTAAAAATCCAATACCATAGGTGGCTAGTTCTAATTGGATCATATGAGAAAGTACAAAATGGTAAAAGATGTCAAAACCCCTTAAAATTAGTGTTTGAAAGAATGCAGTCAGAAAACTACGTTTTTAAGGGAAATTGTGACCTTTTATTCTGTGACCAAAAGTTCATTTTGGTTTTGAAACCAAAGCTGAAAAATGCTGACAGATGGTTTTGCTTTCGAAACCAGAGTTGCTGAAAGCATTCCATGGCTTTTTGGTTTCGAACCCAATTTGCAGATTTCGAAACCACCGCCCAGGATCTGCGATTCTAGGCTATATTTTTGAGCTGGAAAGTTATCTATTTGAGGTGTTTTCACCCTTGCTTTCTTTTGAAAAGATCTTATGAGCGTGGGGAACATTTTTAAGTAGGTGAGGGTGTCATAGACTAGATCTAAGAACATCACTCATAGTTAATGGTGTGTTCTAGATCTAGAAATCACCAATTTATAAATGATGTTAATTCATTCTTGTTTCGATGAACCATTCACCCTATTCATCAACAAGTTCTTGGAAAGTTTCAACTCTAAACCTTTAGCTTCCAAGCTTGTTGTACATGGTTTAATCCTTCCCATATTAAATCAAAACGTGAGTTCTATTGCCGGTGGATTTTCGGTGGTTGAGCTTGAAAATTCAAGTTTGTGGTGAAATACTCGTGGAGTTGAGTATTGGTTCAAGGTGTGGGACTTGTGGAGTTCAAGTTGGAGACGCATCATTTTTTGGGAGGCGTTGGTTCGTGGATTCGGATTGTATGCGCAACTCATTCACGTTGGCTTGGTGGATTCCAAGTTGTATGCATGAGAATTAATAATCAACTAAGAGGCAAATTCATGGACTTCGAATTTGTGAAAGAACTATACACCGTAGTTGATCGGAGCTTAGAGAGAGTCGTAAATCGTGTCCATCGAGTGGTAAATCATGTTGTAAGTTTTCAATCTCTTAATGGATTTTTGCTGGACTAGGTACTGGGGTTTTTCCCAGTTTGAATTTTCCTCGTTAACAAAATCTCTTGTGCATATTTTCATACTTGTTGTGAAATTGAAATATTCGATTCTTGTTCTTATTTCTGTATATTAAGAATCGAATAAGTAAATACTCTTGCTAGAGATTTTTTGGTTTATTCTTTATCACCACTTAAATTTCAATTAGTTGACAGTGTGATCCTTAAACATAGTCACATAGACATACGGTTTAATCCAGCTAAACCGTAAGGCATTTAGAGTTTCAAGGCTAACGCCCCACACAAGATAAATGGGTGTCTTGTTGGGCTCGCCTTGGGCCTATGGGCTTTAGGCCCAATTTTGGTCTGGCCCAAACAAGAAAGTCGTGGGTTTTACATGGCTAATTTTTCGGTGGACTGCAGACATAGGTTGTACTTAGAGTATTTAGTATGAGGACAATATTCTCACTTTGAAAACCATAATATTAAATCGATATAATAAATCAGAGAAGTTTAGTTTATGTATAGCCATCAAGGGTTATGAGAGATGAACTAAAAACCATCATATGGTTTATAATTAATGGCAATTCAATAAATAAAAAATCTCTAAAGGATATGATTAGTATGGATTCAATAAATAAAAAATCTCTAAATGTACCAAGCTCTTTTTTAACTAAACAAGCTCTCCAGAATATCGCGGCTCCGATAGGTGATATTATAGATCTCGATCATCCTTTAGGAAAATACTACACTGAACAAACAGTTAGATCACTAGTGAAGATCCAAGTATCTCAAAAACCTTTGGTGGGCTCTGAGGTTACATACCTATGTAAAGGCAGAGCATCAGAAATTAGTGGGTACTTTGCAGTCCATAGATATACCCGAGTGGAAGTGGGAGAATATATCTATGGATTTCATCAATAGATTATCTAAGACTAGGACGGAAAACGACTCCATTTGGGTGATCGTGGACAAACTGACCAAATGCGCACACTTCGTGCCAGTCAAAAAGACATACACCGCAGAGCAGTTGGCTTTGTTGTATGTAAAGGAGATAGTTCGATATCACGGAGTTCCAGTCTCAGTGGTGTCAGATCGGGATACTTCATTTACCTTGAAGTATTGGAGAGCTTTTCAAGAAGCTATGGGAACGTAGCTAGATTTTAGCACGGCTTTTCATCCTCAAATGGATGGGCAGACGGATAGAGTTAACCAAGTACTGGAGGGCATGCTCTGTTATGTAGTTCTAGACTTCAAGGGTAATTGGGAAGATTCATTACCGCTTGTTGAGTTTGGCTACAACAATAGTTACCAAACTAGTATAGGAATGGCACCATTTGAAGCATTGTATGGTAGACCTTGTAGATCTCCAGTATGTTGGGCAGAAGTCGGAGAGTCGAAACTGCCAAGATCAGAAACAGTACAACAGACTACAGAGAAAATAGCCCTAATTAGAAAGCGTATGCGAGCAGCTCAGAGTCGTAAAAAAGTTACGCCAATTAGAGGCGTAGGGAACTTGAGTTTCAGGTAGGCGATCAAGTGCTACTGAAGGTATCACCGATGAAGGGTGTTCTTCGGTTCGATAAGAAGGGGAAGATAGCGCCGCGGTTCGTGGGATCTTTTCCTATCTTAGAGAGAGTAGGGAAAGTGGCTCATCGGTTAGCTTTACCAGATCAGTTGGAAGGAGTCCACGATGTTTTCCATTTGTCTATGCTTCGTAAACATCTCAGAGATGAGGATCGCCCAGCAGTGGTCGATTTCTATGAGTTAGAGTTGCAGCTAGGAGAAACCTATGTAGAGAAGCCTTATAGGATTCTTGACTACAAAGAATAGAAGCTTAAGTCAAGATCAATACCTTGGGGGAAGGTACAACGGCATTATCATGATGAACGTGAGGCCACATAGGAGAGAGAAGAAGAGATTCGTGCGAGCTACCCGGAACTTCTCGTTGAGGGGGTATGTGCGATTTCGAGGACGAAATCCTCTTTTAGGTGGGTAGATTGTAACACCCGGTTACCCAAAAGCTACTAATATTGGAGGCAGCCCACTTTTGCTAAGGGGACCATATTAGAGTTTTAGTAAGTTAGGGTTTATTATAGATATAAATACAAACACTAAACCCAAAACCTTTCTTGTTCTGATCGACCAAGAGAGAGGAAGAGAGAGAATCAGCTAGGGCAAGAGAGAAAGAGAGCCAATTTCGAGAAGGAGAGGTCGCAGGGATCGAGTTCGTGAGAGAAGGAAGGGTGTAGACATCGTGTGGCAGGGCTTACTCTTCTTCTTCCTTGCATTTCGGAGGCGTTCTCGATTCAAGGCAAGTAGTAACTTGCTCTTTTGGTGTAGATTTAGGTTATTCATGTTGTAGTTATGCTTCCTTAATGATTGAATACATGAAAACCTAGTTTGTATGTTGTTTATATGTTGTTGCATGCGAATTATGTGAGAGAATGCATGTAATTCATGATCATATGATATATGCATGCTTCTAATGGTTAGAATGCATGAAATCTATGTATATGAGAGGTGTATGTGAATCTATAATGTTTGCAGGAGAGAAAACTAAGTTTCCACGGAGTTTTGATCATGAACAAAACCCAAAATCACGAAGATACCCAGAGGGTATCGATACCCACTCAGAGGGTATCGATACCTGCTCATCCTCGAGCAACAGATGGGGCTGATATCGATACCCACACTGGTGAGTATCGATATTGACCTCATATTATGCATAAGTCAAAGTTGGTATCGATACCTGATGCTAACTGGGTGTTAGTATCGATACCCACAGAGGAGGTATCGATACCAACTGACTGTCAACCCTAAAATAGGTTATTTCGGAGCCCTTTTGATAGTAAACTTTTGGTTAATGAATTTCATGATGTGTAACATGTAGGATATGGTTTATTTATGTGTTTAGAATACATGGAAGGCATGTTTAAACTACTTGTTAACTGCTTTCATGATGATGCACTTGTGGACACATAAAATATGTAAGAAACCTCCATAAGCTTGATGTGTGCTTAAGCAACTTGTTTGGCATATGTGCAAACATAGTTTAGGTCCTATATAGGCATGGTCCTCTCCAAGCGAGGTCTACGGAATCACCAAGTGAGGTCTATGGAATCACTTGACACATAAGTAACGCCGACAGAGTTACCAGTGTTCGGGGGATGGATTTCAAGGTGGTTCATCGGATTCACGTGGCGCACGACCAGTGTCTCGAGTGAACTATAGGAACGGGTGAAACGTGGGTAGTAACTAGAGTACACCACATGTTGTGAGAACTAATCTTAACTGAAGATCATAAAACGCAACACCCGTCATCTTGTGCATCTCTTTACCTTATTTAATCTTTTATCCTGACATATCTTATGCTATAATGTTAATGCACTCTCGTGAAACTCATGGTTATCCTGAATCTAAGCGAAGGGAACTAGTGAACTTGATGGCTAGGTTTTGACCTAGCACCATTATCCTTATATGTCTAGGACATCAGGTGAATATACGGAAGCAGTGGAGTTCGTTAGGCAGGAATGAATCTTTGGAGACTTCGTAGAATTCCGTGAAGATGTAGGACTTTACTTTTGCTTGAGTTTAGTTTGTTTTGGATATTGTTTAGTCAATTGTTCTTTGGGAATATTTGTTAATTCGTTTGTTCATTTGACATCTTATTATAGAAGTTAATAAAGTTTATTTCAGCTTTATTTTACTTGTGTATTGAATGTGAGCGCAAGCTTCTTGTTAGCTTGGTGTAAAGCGTACACCGTAGAGCTACAGGTTGTTAATGGTTCTGCGGGAATGCTCGATTCTCATTGAGTAGGGGTTGCAGACCTGAAATGTGAGGGCGGTGCATTACACTGGTCCTATTGAAGAAGTCAAAAAAAAATGTTTCGGTGCTCCCTCCCCTAGCAGTTGTTTCTACCATTGATATGGAGGCGGATCTAGCTACATCTGAGCCCATAATTTTACTGACTTTTAGCATGCCACTCACTAAAAAAAGCCACCGCCTCACTAATGTTGAGCCTGATTCTAACCCCACCCATTTCCTTCCACCACAATTAATCACCAATGGACCATTTCCTAATCCTCACTACTTTTACTTCAAAAAACCTAATCTAATTTGTCCAGCTCCTCCCCTCCCTTTCACCCACTCTCTATATAATGACCCAGCATACCCCCCTTTTTTTCTATCAACAATGGTATTCCAGGTTTCACAAACCTATCTTCTTCTCCCCTCCCTCCTTTACCTTGGATTGGTTCTCACTTATCGCAAACCCACCTAACCTATCAATAGACCCATTCATACCCATCAATATAGTCAGATCGGTCATTAACCAGGGTACTGCAGGGGGAAAAAGAGGAAAAAGGAAGGGTAGATCCGATGCTACTGGATCATCTAGCAGCAAAAAATTGAAAAGACATGCAAAACCTGGTGGTGGTAAATGGCCTGAGAAATCATTGGATTACCTAAGGGAGCCGTTTTCGATTGAAGCAACCCCGAAAAATATCAGTATGGGAACGCTAGTGTTAGATCAGGGAGAGATCGAAAGTGATTATGGAGTTCTAAACTTTGAAGAAGTTGTTGATGATCCGAATAGTGTTGGCTATCCTGTAATGAATAACCCCACATCACCTCCAAATTCTCTAACCGATAACATCTCAAACAACAAGGGTTCTGAAGCTTAGGTATCAATCCCAAATCCGTACTTACTTTTTCAATCTACTTTTCATCCTGATACTCATGGTACCTACTATTTTTACCATATAGATTTCCTGCCTAATATCATATTCTTTAGCATGAAAATTCTTTCCTGGAATTGTCAAGGTGTGGGTAGAAGATTTACCAAAAACTACTTTTCACCTTTCTAAAGATCTTCGGCCGGATATTTTATTCCTTTCAGAAACAAAGCAAAGGGACCCTTATAGGAAGGGCTGGGGGTCTGGCTCTTGCCTGGACAAATAACTAAATTTTTGATGTGGTTCATAGCTTTAGGTATCAGATCAATGCTTTATTAACTGATACTGTTACTGGTAAAGAATGGCTTATTACCTGTATGTATGGGAGCCCTTATAGAGAAGAAAAAGTAAACTTGTGGATTTTTCTAAAAAAAAATGGTTGAAGCTATTCAAGAACCCTGGATCCTTTTGGGTGATTTTAATGTAGTCCTTCATAAGGAAGAAAAAAAAGGAAGAAGACCTTTTTGTGCGGCTGAAGCCACGACTTTTTTAGATCTGGTTAATGAAGGAGGTTTGATGGATATTGGTTTCTCTGGCTATCCTTTTACTTGGTCAAATAATAGAGAAGACGGGGGCTTAGTAGAGGAAAGACTAGATAGAGCCTTTATAAACTCTGAGGGCCTAAATCTCTTCCCTAAGGCTACTCTTAGGCATATGTCCCTTGGTGCTTCAGATCACTCTCCTATCCTGCTTAATACCTCTCCCAGCTGGCATGATGGGGGCAAAACCTTTTAAAATTTTTGCTCTGTGGCTTGAGAATGAAACTTGCAAAGAGGTGATTTCTGATGTTTGGGACCACAACTGTGTGGGGTCCCCTGGTCATAAACTTATTACCAACTTGAAACATGTTGGGACAAATCTTAAAAGATGGAATAAGGATCATTGGGAATATCTAAGAGAATATTTACAACATTAAGAACCAGAGTTATAATCTAGATCCTAATGTCCCTTCTGATCTCTGGAATAAAAGTTTAAAAGATTTAACTACTAATCTGGAAAAGTGGTATGATTTAGAGGAGGCTTTTTGGAAAGCTAAGTTGGGAGAAAAAAAGAAATATTTCTAGGTGATAGAAATACCAAGTATTTTTATACTTTAGCAAATGCTAGGAACAAGTCTAGCAGGATAGAGAGTTGAAAAAATTCTCTACGTGATTGGGTAGAAGATAAAAATCTTATTGCTGAATGTTTAACTTCACATTTTAATACCATGGCTACTTCTTCTCTCCAATCTGATTCTTGTTTCGATGCTATTATAAATGTAATCCCCTCCTGTATTACTGCTGCTCAAAATGACCTCCTTACTGGGGTTCTTTCCTCTGAGGAAGTCAGATTGGTGGTTTTTAGTATGCCTCCCAATAAGTCCCCTAGTTCTGATGGATTCCCAGCAATTTTTTACCAAAAAAATTGGGAATTAGTGGGTGTCGACATGGTTAATATGGTGCAGGGTTTTTTTAGATCCAAATTCATTTGTAAAGAATTAAACCAGACCCATATCTCTCTTATCCCAAAAACTAAACAGCCTATGGCTGCCTCGAATTTTAGGCTTATTAGCCCGTGCAATACTTCTTACAAAGTTATTTCTAAGATTCTGGCTAATAGATATCACCCTTTCAATCTGCTTTCATTCCTGGAAGACAGATTACGGATAATGTTAAAATTACCCACGAAATGATTCATACTATGAGGAAGAAGAAAGGAAAATCAGGCCTCATGGGCCTGAAGTTAGACATGTCAAAGGCTTTTGACAAAGTAGAATGGAATTTCTTTTTAGCAATTATGGCTAAGATGGGTTTTATTGAACATTGGTGCTCTTTGATTTTTTAATGTATTAGTACTTCTCTAACTGCTGTGAAACTTAATGGTTCCCCTTGTAAGTATTTCTCACCAACAAGAGGATTAAGACAAGGAGACCCCCTTTCTCCTTATCTCTTCATCCTATGCATGGAAGGCTTGTCTAGGACCATTATTAATACTGAGTTCAAGGGCCTTATTCACGGAATTAAAGTGTCTAGAAGAAGTCCCTCTATTAGCCATTTGTTTTTTGATGATGATTGCCTTACATTTGCTAGAGCTAATTTGATTGAATGCAGAAATTTACTTGATATCTTGAACACCTTTAGTAGGGCTTCAAGTCAACTGATAAACTTTCAGAAGTCAGACCTCTTCTTTAGCAAAAATGTCCGTACTAGACATACTAAACTGATGAGAAGGATTTTAAAGGTCTCTTACATTGGGTTAAATGACAGATATTTAGGAGTTCCTCTGTTCACAAATAAATCTAAAGTGTGTTGTTTTGAGCCAATTTTAGAAAAAGTTTAATCTAGGCTACAAGGCTGGAAGAGCAAGATTTTATCTCATGCTGCTAGATCTACCCTAGTTAAAACAGTCATTCAGACTGTGGCTAACTATCAGATGGGGTTTTTTATCATCCCCAAGAAAATTATCAACAAAATCACTGCTTTACAACATGATTTCTGGTGGGAAAAATCTAAGGATAAAAAGAAAGGTTTGTACTTGAAGGCCGCCTGGTCTTCTATTTGCAAGCCTAAACACTTAGGAGGCCTTGGGTTTAGAGATTTAAGTCTTTTCAACTTGGCTCTGTTGTCTAAAATAGGCTGGAGAATGCTTAATGATAAAGATGCTTTGTGGCTCTATTCTTAAAATGAAATACTTTCCTAATGGTGATCCCTTAATAAAAAAAGGCTTCTTCGGCATCTTCATGGTTATGGAAGGGTATTAAAAAAGGGTTGTGCCAAATTCATAAGTACAGTATTTGGGATGTGAAAGATGGCACAAGGGAAAATATTTGGGAACATAATTGGATCCCTTTGATAACTGATCCAACAGTCAAGCCTCGAACTGATGCAGTCTCTGATTTTTCTCTTGTTAAACATTTGCTTGCTGAAAATACAAGGGCTTGGAACTCAGATATTTTAAACCTATGTTTTGATGCTGATACTGCCTCTATTATCTCTGTCATAACAGTTCCTAATACTGGTAACGATGTTTTTAGATGGTGTTTGACTAAAAATGGTTCTTTCACTGTGAAATTCTTATATGTTGTTCTGTCAGGGGACTCTTTTAAGGAACAACCCCAATAACTGGAACATGGTTTGGAAGCTAGATATTCTCCCAAGAATAAAGGTTTTTCTCTGGAAATGTATGCACAATATACTTCCTACAAATGCTAGAATTGCTCAAGTCATTTCTAGTATTGACGATTCCTGCCCTTTGCGTGGGAATGCGGTTGAAACAACTTTTCATCTGTTTGTTGAGTGTCAGTTCATTAGGGCTATTTGGTTTGGTTTACCGAGTGGTATGCATTGGATCTCTAATAATTTCAATAATTTTATGGAATGGTTCTCTAGTCTTCAAGACCCTATAGTTGATTGGCCAATAGATCAGGTTGTTTGGATAGAGTACTGTTCTATAGTTATCATATGTGTGGAAAGCTAGATGCGAATTTATTTTCGAAAAAGAAAAAAAAAAAAAACCAAACCCCTTGAGAACAGCTGCACAAATTAGAGTCTTCTTTATATGAATATGACAGGCTCTCTCCAAGGAACAAGAAGCATCTCTACCAAGGGTTTAGACAGGGAGGAAGGATACTGTAAGGCTGCCTTGGCTGCTTACGATTGGTGCAAGGAATTGGGAATATCCAATATTTTGTTTGAATGTGATGCAAGGCAGGTTTTGGGTTACAGGAAAGGAGCTCGCTCAAATGTCACTTGGAGAAATGAAGAACTCTTTCAACACACTAAGACTTTACTAAATATGTTAACAAATGTTTGGTTTAATTATGTTATTTTTGATAAATATAATGATGTTTGTATGACTTCCAGGCATGGGATTAACTGTTCTTACCCATCGACCTGGCAAAACCATGGCATGGATGATTTGCCGACCACCAACCAACTCCCAGTAGTCTCTACTGTGCTGGGAGAGGTTTCTGTTTCAGTTTCTATATAATATTATTAGGGTTTCCTCATAAAAAAAAAAATTAAAAATGCAAAAAAAAAAGTATGGATTTATAGAGGAAAAAGGTGGTTACACATGTCATAAAAAAAGGTGTACATGTGGAGGAGAGAGAAATTTGTGTGCTCTTAAAAAAAAATTTAAACCAAAATGTCATAACTTTTTATCTAGAGATCGGTTTTTTACAAAATTTATATTTTTTAAAAACATTTTTGAAGATCTTCAAAATGAGATTAGTTACCAATACCAAAATCTAAAAAGAGAAATAAAATATATTTTAGGTATTAAGTACGAATGGAGTGCATGCAACACATGATCGATATATTTTACTCGTTAGAGCATGTATAAGAGTATAATTTAGACAACGAAAACGCGAGATGGCATATGGGTCGTGCCGAAGGAACGGATTACAACTAGTAAAGATCATAAACCACAACATCCGTAAATTTATTTTGATTATCTATGTTGTTACGGATGTTGATGTACATGGATAGGTTAATTTGACAAGCTTATTTTGCCAAGACGTTGCCAAGATTTTTATGGAGCCCACATAGAGATGACCCAAGAGCTCAATTTCAGTGAGGATATTCTCCTCACCACATAGATCATTTCTATAAAAAATCACCTCGATCTAAGACTTCTAACCCCATCAAATGGTTTAAAATTAACAATATTTATGGATGGCTAACAAATTGCCCAACTTTACAAAGGGGTTAGCAGTTCTAGAATAATGTGATTTTTGGCGAAGATAATTTATATGATGAGGATAACATGCTCACCAAATCTCAGCCCTTGGATCATCTCCATGTGAGATCCACACAAAATCTTGGTAAAGTCTTGGCAAAATAAGCTTGTCAAAATAACCCATACCATTGATTAAATTCCATGTTAACCAAACTGTGAATGCATATCTATCATATGGACTGATCTGAATCTAAGCCAATAGAACTAGTGAACTTATTGACTAGGTTTTGACCTAGCAACGTTAGTTTTTCAAGTGTGTGTGACAGCTTCAATGTTATCAGATATCGTGTTACTGTGGAGTGCAGGGCTCCTTCTTAGAATACTTTTATTGTTTGTTTGGAAGGCGGATTCTAAGGTAGGGATTCAGTGGGGACCAGGGATTCATGTTTCCTTGGTCTGTTTAGCTGCCAAGAATTCCTAGAAACTTGTTTCCCAAGGAAACATGTTTTCCAGCAAATCCCTATTTTGGAGTCCCACCTCCCCCTTTAGAATTTACTGGAATTCTAAACTAAGGATTCACTATGTATTCACCAAACTCAATGAAGATTACACCCCATAAAATTAAAACAATAAAATAAACAATAAAAATAAAAAATAAAAAGATGCAAACTGAGATATTAACCACATTGAAAAAAGGCACCCATATCATGCATTCAAGTGTTATTTTGTACACCCGTTTTTAACACAGGTCTACAAAACTGCTTTCCCCATTGGCCACCACTGAAAGGGTCGGATTAGAAAACAAAAGAAATAGGTTCCAACTGCTTGAGTGGTGACCAATGGGGAAAGCCTATTGTACAACTGCGTTAAAAGCAGGTGAACAAAATAGAACTCCATAGATCCAATAGTATAACTTAGTACAGTGCCCCAGAACAATAGCACAACAAAACTTCTTATATATATAACAAGAGAAAGCATATCAATGGTGATAGCATAGGATTTGAAATCAATGTTGATACCACACGAGCCAATTGAACAAAGCTTTGCACTGCTGCATAGTGAATTCTGAATGTTTCGTAAGAAACTGGCATTATGGACGATGCTGTCATGGATTCAAAGAGGAACAGGAATTGCTTGCTTAAAGGTAAGCAGTTGAAAATTTAAAACTGCTGAACTAAAATATACCGTCACTGATAATAGGAAATGAACTCTCTTCTTATGTTTAATGCATTATGCACCTGTAGTGAGTAAATTTACATAAGTCGCAACTATAAACAACCTAAAGGTGCAGATTTCATGCAGTTAGATTAATAAAAGTGCTCTGTAGTCAGTAGTAGCCATCAACAAAACAAAAACTCATCCACATTCCTTTCCAAGTATTTGACACAGAATTGAGTCAAAAACATACCATGGATTTAAATTTCATACCTAATTTGCTGCCAAAAAAAACAAAAGAACATCTATTACTTTAGGATGATCCATCAACCAAACCATGGTCCTCCTCATACCATCCATCAATCAACTCTTGACATGTGAAAATTTTAATATGTCGAAACAAATGCGCCATTCAGGCATGTCCTTTTGGCAAAGATACAGTACTGTTTCTGAGTCATAGGTTACCAATGTAATTATCTTAAAATTGCTATGTACATTGTAATATCCATATCCCTTTTTTTTAACTTCTACGGACAGCTATTATTTTCCTTTTCTTGATCAGCTAATCTGACAGCTATTAATTAAAAAAATTGTTATTTATTTAATTAAACATATAAATGTGTATGAACTTTATGGGCATTCCTCCATGTCTTAGTTATTAAAGCAATCTCCCCACTTCTTTTTCAACTGGAATAAGCAATATGCAATAAAAAGTAAAGCCTAAATGCAACATAAGGAACTAAGAGTCAAGCTCTATTGAGTAGATTTTAAGTAGATGGTGCTTAGTTTAAGTTAGTTATCAAAACAAAAAAAAAGTAGAGGGTGCTTACAGAGAGCCAGTTTATGAAACAGTTCTCATAGTACATTTCGACACCCAACAACACAGATAAGAGAAGGAACAAGAAAAAGCTGACCTCATCTTGTTTCCCCTCTGATAGTTTCTCTTGACCACCTTAACGGGACGCTCGGCTTGTCCTTCTCTACTTTCAGAACCTCAGGTAGTCCTTTTCTCATAGGGAGCAAACCCTGCAACTTCGCTGGTTCGTCATAGAATGAACCCTCTTGCTGGTTGCTGAAACAACACCTTCCAAATTAACAACCAAAACAGGTACCACTAACCAAACACAAAGAAACACCCATAAAATCACATTTAGCTCCAACGCATTAAACAAATAAAACTCATTAATTGCTTGAAACTCGTGCAAGAACAACAAAATTAAATAAGAAGAGGAATATAGATACCCCTTGCACATGGAAAGTCGAGGGGCCAACTCCCGCTTTTTGACAACGTGCCCTTTATTTTAATACGACAACAAGCCAAGTTTTGGGCTGCGAAAGAGCCATTACCCACCCGCGAACTCTCAATTGAAAAAATAAAAATGAATTACCACAGACTAAGTACAGAATCAGGAAAATATTCTAAACATGAGTTCAACACCATTATCAGATTCTATTATATAGAAGGGCCTAGTAACTGGCCAAGTTAACAGAGCAATCACAAACTGAAACCATCAACTGAATACTACGTAAGAATTTACTCTTCATAAGTTTGGAGTGAATGAATCCAGATATGATTTATTTTATATACATCTTATCCAAAAGAAACGCAGAAATAGTATCCATGTGTAAAAAGGAGAATATGAGTAAGGAGTTATTTGAGTGCTTGAGTTGGTTTTCATCTCCACTGCACATAGAAACGCTTTATGTTCCTGAAGCATTAATGAAGGGATTAGAACTTTTCTTCACAGATATTCTTTGAATTGTAATAAATATAGAGTAGCATAAAATTTTTGGGGCCCTCAAAATTTAGGGTCCCTATGTGGTTATGCTGCGTATGCTCAAACATGGCCCTGCCGACAAAGCAAGAAACAAACCACCTGATGCTTTCAGAGAACTCCCTGAAAGCATTAACAGTAAAGAGAAGAAGTAAATCAAGATGGTTCTGGGCACATATAAATTAATTATTTTGGTAATAGTGAGTAGTTGAGATAACCAATCTTAGTGATAATTATACTGAACTAAGAGAGTTGTTAACTGTACCAAACAAATATATTTTCTTCAAACATAACATCAATGAAAAGCAAAGAAAAAGATAGATCCAACCATATTTTATATGTGAATCAGCTTATGAAGGGAACATGAAGAATTTCCTCAATGTTGTAATCCTTTTGAGTAAGTCAATGATAAACAAGGAATTTGATTGTATTATTTTAAGATATCAAACAATGTTTCAGGATAGGATGGAAATCTCTAATTCCAGCATGAATTTTAAGAGAGGTTCAAAATTATTAATGATGTACGTTTGATCTTGATGAAAAGCTTGATCATCTGAACAATGACCTTTAATTGGATGTGAATTAATTTCATTGTGTAAATTATGTTGCTTCAGGGAAAGAAGGGAACTAGGAGAAAAGCCATTATATTTGATCTATGGATGGGCTTCTGTCGAAAAGGCCAGATTTTTCAGTCCATCGCCAAGAACTGGCATGAATCAACTCTTTTTTCCTTTAACCCATCGGATTTTAGGCCTAGGAAATGCTGCAAGAGGAACTTTACCAACCTAGTACGGAAGGAGAAATGAGAAGTACCTAATATTTTGGAAAGATCAGTCCAGCAAATTAAATGAAAGAAATAACTAAACAACCTATAATGAACTGTTTAGTACTGTAAACAAAGAAACCTAATTGCTCAATGTGCTCCTGAGGAAAAAGAAAACTCTCTCCAGCACAAGCATGCCAAAGCTCCCCTGTACTGCGCACCTTCAGAACCTGCAACATCCAAAGCACAAAACACCGGAGATCAGCACCAGATCCTTCAAATACTACGAATATCATGAAATGCTAAAAAGTAACTCTTTTAAGAGTAGCTCGAGTGCTACTCTATAAAAGTCAAGAAAAACTGACATTCAATCTCGTGCAGTGCATTGAAACACATATATGCTTTTCTTGTCTTTTACAGGGTACAATCCGTGCTACTCTTTTAGGAGTTGCATGCTAGCATTTCTCACGAATTTCAGCAAAGATCTATCATATGGAACTGCTCCACTCCTGTTATCAAAATCTAATACTTAACAACTTCAAAAACAGAAAACCACAAATAACACAGGCCAGTGATGATGTGTGCTGTCAGTGTTGCTGTGAGAGAGAGAGAGAGAGAGAGAGAGAGAGAGAGAGAGAGAGTAATTGACAGAGAAATTAGAGGACTTTAAATAATGAGAAAGGCATGACGTTTTTGTCGAACCGTCATTGATATCAACTAACCATAACATTACTAATGATTGTTCTGTCCAAAACAGGTCATTAATATATGTAACCATTTAAACCTATAATCACGGTTTTGTCTAAAACCATTGTGAATATCAGAATTTATAAGACCCATATTAGTAATAAGACAACCTTACATTTGAAACCGTCATGAAATCTCTCAAAAAGAATCTTCCTACGACAGTTTCTTGAAAAACCGTCATGTAGTGTTAATGATCTTGTCGGGTATGTATAGGAAATAAAGGTTGGCAGGTTTATACCAAAAAAGAAGGCTCATACGGGAAAAAAAAAAAAAAAAAAAAGGCTTGCAAGCCTATACAAAATTAAAAAATTAACAAACCTATACAAAAAAAAAAAAAAAAAACAAAACAAAACAAAAAAATTTGCAAGCCTATATATTACTCGTCGATAACAATCTGATCCTTGTTAACAACATTTGTGCCACTGATCTCACAAAATCCTCTCCACGTACAGTATAGATATATCCGCAACATCTGTTTGATGCTACTATCAGATACTAGCAATTGAGGAATCAGTTTTTAAAGGTTCTTGCAATGTTGTCGATGTGTGTGTGACAATTTCCTTTAGCTTTCTCAACATTGTACGGCGTTCTGTCTCAGATGATATTTCCCACCTTCGTTTAAATAGATCAAACTCTGGAAGGTTATCGGGGTTACTAGGCATAATCGGAGCCGGTACAGCTGAAAGTCTCCTCCAATGCGGGTCAATCTCGGATAACGGAATGGGCCGATCCTCGCGCTCAAATTGCATTATCTCATGTGCACAAGGTAGTCCATGCGTAAACCGTAGGGTACACTCACAAACGGAGTTGTCAACACCAATGCATTGACCTCTGGAATGCTCAGCCACTAACATATCTAGTGCTAGATGAGAAACATAATTCTTCAGATCCTTCAGAACCAGTAAATCATGTGAAGGCTTCAGTGACGTTAAACTTTCCTCCAAGGATTCCTTCACAGTTGTTATCTCGTTGGTAATCGAGCTGTGCATTGCCGTCCAACATGACACAAAAGTACCTTGCGATGATCCAAGCATCCTATTCATTCTCGCATGTGCACTCTCAACACATTTTGTGGTTGTGTTGCCATAATGCTTTACCTTATTCGTCCACGCCAAGACAAAATGCTCCTTCTGAACTAACCAAGTGTCCCGTATATATTGCACACAGGCGGGGTAACTGACCCATTTACGCTCAAATGTAGCAAATCCTTCATCAAAAGCAATATGTGTCTCAGAATGCATCAGTTCTTCCCATGCCCTCAAAAAACTGTCAAAATCTTCGCTATTGTCGAAATCGTCTTTGCAATTACCCAGTACGTTCTTCAAAATATGGAATGTGCAAAGAAGGCAATCAGCTTTTGGGAATACAATGTTGATTGCATTTATCAGAGCGTCCACTCTGCTGGTCACAAACACAGAAGGCAATGCATCGGGTTCGTAAATCGTTTTCAACTGATTCAAAGCCCATGTGTAGTGCTCTTCTGTTTCTGCCTTCATAAACACAAAGCCAACAGTGAATGTCTTACCCGTTGACGTGACCCCAATGATCTCAAAGAGGGGCATTTGGTACCGATTTGTCTTGTAAGTGGAATCGACCATCAGTACTGAAGGAAAGCTCTTTGCTAGTTGAATAGAATCTGGGTGGCTCCAAAATATGTCTTTCACCTCATCAGTATCTTCGTCTCTAATGTGCCATTCCACATAATGGTACTCCTCCAGAAGTTTCATAACCTGCTGCATTTCAGACCTCCCCTCCATCTCGGCCAATCTCATATGCGCCCTTGCATTGTAGATGGTCCTCATGGTAGACATGTTACCTTTGCTTTTCTGCTTAAGTGTGGTAAGTACTTCTTTCGGCTTAACACCACTGTTCATCATTTCCTTCAGTAGTTGCTTCTCATCGTCCCTCAATCTACCCGCGAAGGAATGACCAACTAGGGTATTTGCTAACTCGTGGTTGTGTTCTCCGCATTCTACCTTAACCCTCCATTTATCATCTGGAATCCAAACTCCTCTAAGGGTGAATGGACAGCCACACTTTTTTGTCCCTGTGTGTTTTCTTGGCTTGGATTTTTTCTTTTGCACCAAATTGGTTTTCAGTAAATCAATGTAAGCCTGGTCTTTCTTCTTATGGTGACGGAACACACCACCCCTCTCGCAACCCAATGTAATCCTAGTCTTTCTTCCAGGTATTGGTTTCTCAGACTTCGCAATCACAAGTACCATATTATTTCGTTTACCAACGTCTTGACACCATGCAATCATTTCATCACGTGTGTCGAACACCTACATCAGAACAAAGTGTGACATCAATCAGTAACCTTTCAAATATATATATATATATATACAAGTTTCTGTATGCCCGGGCAAAGCTTGAGGCGCACACATTTTATTACATTTTTCATATTAGTTTTTATTATTTGTTATTTCCAATGAGATATTTTGTTTACTAATTTCATTAATTTTAAATTTTTAGTTAAAGATGTTTTTATCTTTTAAAACTACTTAATTTAGGGGAGAGAATAATAAGAGAAAGTGTTCTACAAATAACAAATTTCTAATTAGAGAGAGTTTCCATTTATTAATACTATTCTTTATATATTATAGTAGCTAATTAGAAATTGACATTTGGCAATGGATGCTGATGTGGCACTCTATATCTTGAGTTTGCCACATCAGCATTAAAGGTTTGTGCTATAGTAATATAGTATAGATATACCTGGTCAGTTAGAAAATGATGTGTCAGATCAATTTTTAAAGCATCCACTACAGATTCCTCGTAATCACAGCTCACCATCAGATCCTCGTCACCCGCATGGGCCGCATTCTGCATGTGCATACATGTTTATATGATTAGTAAAGAGTCAATTTGTGTTGATGGCATGGGAAGGTAACGAGCCAGTAAATTGTGGAAAAAAAAAAAAACAAACACTATTCATTGTCAAGCGAGTCTAAAGTCCAAAAGCAGGCGAGCCTATAACATTGTATAAATAAATAAAACTATTGTGACTCGGTACAATCTTGTTGAGTTTTAGGTCTTCAGTCAACGCCGGTATGCTGAATCTGTAATGCAACTTGGAGGAAAAAAAAACTCGTGTCTTTTCTTAATTTTTTCCAAATAAGTACAACTTTTTCTAACAGAATAAAAAGGATTACCTGTAAAGGAGTTGAACCTTCCTGTTTTTCTGAGTTAGATGACCCAACAACTTCTCCAAACTCATTCTTTGTTGAATCTTCTTCCATTTGTTCAGATGCAGTGACAATTGGAAAGGAATCATTCTTTGTTGAATCTTCTTCCATTTGTTCAGATGCAGTGACAATTGGAAAGGAATCATTCTTTGTTGAATCTTCTCCCGTTTGTTCAGATGCAGTGACAATTGGAAAGGAATCATTCTTCGCTGAATCTTCTTCAATTTGTTCAGATGCTATGACAATTGGAAAGGAATCATTCTTCGTTGAATCTTCTTCCATTTGTTCAGATGCCATGGGAATAGGAAAGGAATCGATGTAGTCCGCAATGGTTAATCGGAAGATGGTAGCGAAATCTACTGTAGAGAATAGTTGGAAAGTAAGTTAATGGAGGTTAGGGTTTAATAACATTTTAGTGTTTAGTAGTTTGTTAATGTTTGACTAAATGCGGTAGCCCTTATGCATAGAATCATTAGAGTTAACTCCTTTTCTTTCTGAAAAAAATAGCAGGGGCCCAGAACCGCATCCGACCAGTTTATATTTGGATCCATTTTACTGTTCCATCTTCACCAAATACAGATTCGAATCAGATCAGATACCAAACTAAACCTTACTAATATTATGCCCCAATAGCAAGGAGATCATCTCACCAAAAGTCAGATTTTGATTCATTTCATTGTGGACTTGATGGTAAATGTAACTTAAAACATCATCATATAAATGGGGATCAAACTAGAGTTTCAAATCACAGTTTGTTATCGTGACTGATATGATAGTCGTATAAGCATTATAATGAGACCAGCAGTTTTCTTTGCAAAAAGCTAGAAAGAAGAAATAAACATTGTCAGAATATTATATTGAGGCCCAACCTATCCATAAACACATTGCTGAGTCTGGGGCCCGACTTACTCACCTGTTCTATCTATCTTAGCTCTAACGTTCCTATAAACTAGTTTTTGGTGCTGTTTTTGGTCCTCACATCCATTTCATCTATCATTTAGCACCAAAAACACATTCATTTCATCTATTGCCTCTCTTTTTATCAGTCTCATTTATTTCATCGACATGTAAACAAATATAATGGCAGCGAAAGAACTAACAAAGTCCACAACAAATAGAGAGACAACTGTGTAAAAGAAACATAAAGAGAAACTACAACTGATAAATTTACACAATCTCGTGAAAACAACCTATAAGAAAACAAAGCAGAACAGAAAAATCAGTTTAGCTTTCAATTGCACAGAATGCTCACTAGGAACAAACACGGTTGACAACACATTTGAGATTGGTAATCATTCAACAAATTTTGGGTGTCATCCAATAAGTATGCCAGGACAAACACCGTAAGTATCAAAACTAGACTATGGTTTGTGTTCAAAAAGAAAGTTGTATTCAAAGATAGATCTAATTTCATAGCTGATTTTGGTTTCCTAGGTAACATTGTCTTCCTAATTAATGATTGGAGTGTCATCATGATTAACCTTATTGGTCAAAGTGTCATCCATATAATATAATGAAGGAAAGAGCTACTGAAAGTATATCACTAACCACCAACCCTCTTTAAATGCTCAGATAAGTCGAAGAGTAGAGAACTCAATTGCCAATTCTAATATTAAGCAAAGTATCCCTCCTCTATATATAAAGTAAACATCCAATATCTCCACTCGAGACGATCAAGTAAAAAGAAGATAGACAAATTAGTCAATAACATTGTTATTTTAATATTGTTAAGTATTTCAACAACAACAACAACAAGGGGATTAATGGTTGTTAAGCAAGCCATTAGTAGTAAACAAGTGAAACAATAGCCAAGTCTTGGAAAACAGTACAGTTATTCCTTGTAAAGAACACGCCACTTTTACTAGTCCTCTAACTTCAGTTACAAGGGATATATACCCTTTTTTTTTCAAATAATCAATTCGAGTTGAGAAAAATAAAAATAAAAATAAAATTGTCAACAAGGTCCAGTTTGTGTCATGGGACTTACCATTTTTGAGATGCAAAAATGAAGAATCATGAGTAAACTTCCAGCTCTTTTGCATGTTCTCCAAATAACAGCCTAAATTCTGAAATGTTACTTTAATGAACCAGATTCTAACAAAGTCTAAATACTAGATCCCTTAGATTTATATGTATAAGAAATTCATTTAAACACATCTTATCAAACTTTTCCTCACTTCTCGTACTTGAGGCTTACGTCAGAGTCTACAGGCTTTGCTTTCATCATGTACAACAGTTATCTGATCCCTTAAAAAAATGAACTCCAAAACCAAGAACTAAACTTCATTTAGCAATCAGAGATATACTCAAGAACTATAAATGAGCTTCCAAACTAGCATGAAAAATGTAGAGAGTGAGGGAAAATAAGTCGTCATTAGAGCATACACAATAGACTTTAGAATCAGACCAGCTGCTTAGAAGCTCTGTGCAATGCGAAGATCCTCGATTGGAACACTGATCAGCAACCAATGGTTTCTCTTAAATGAGACAGCTTAGGGATTATATATATATATATATATATAACAAGTAAAACTATAAATCATAAACCACAAAGAAAACCATAAGCAAATAATGGTACCTCCACTTCAACTTGAAACCTAGAGCACGACTTCAACAACCAATGGTTTCTCTTAAATGAGACAGCTTATATATATATATATATATATATAGAGAGAGAGAGAGAGAGAGAGAGAGAGAGAGAGAGAGAGGCGCAAAGAAGAGATATACAGAGATAGAATGGAAAGGGGAGAGAGAGATAGGTGCAAAGAGGGGGACAGGGGAGTAGGTTGGGTTTCCATAGAATGGGGGCAAAGACATGCTAAGCTTCCCACGTCCATACTAATTTATCATACAAAGTTAAATACTATAATTGTTAATATTATTATTATAGTTTTTATTAGTATTATTCATTATTATTACTTGTCATGGGCATGTGCATTGCAATAACATTCATTTCTCTTTAAAACAGGGATGAAAGTGTAGATGACTGACCTCAATTCAACCCAGTGGGGCACATGCCCACTAGGAAAAGCCCCACCCCACCCAACAAAAGGTTTACCCTTATGATTGTTTTATATCATTTCGAAGGTATATTATATTATGTTTAAAAAAAAAAAAATAAACCCTTAAATGAGGCTATGTTTACAAAGAAATCCTAATGTAGAGATGTTTCCATGTGATACCCATTTTTAACCAAAAGATAGCTCTTAGTTGAGCTACAAAAATGGAACATTCAAAATAAAAAGGATCTATCACCGTGTTGATGAACAAACAAAAGCGGCTGCAACCCCATTACCCCACCCTGGTAATTTACATCCGATTTCCCAACAAAATGTAAGTTACATCTCCATGCAATACAGAAATAAAGCATGAATCCACGAAAACAAAGAGATACAAAATCATGGTTCTCTCTTTTAATCAAGTAAACCAAAATGCCAACTAAATGGTACAATTTTGAAAGAGAAAGAGAGAGAAGCTAACTTTGGTACTACAACTGGAGTATGAATGCCTGTGAGATGTCAAATACAAATTCTAAATGTGAAGATAAATTACTTACTAAGTGCATTTCTATGTATACTTATACGCTTAATATGCAGCCATTTTCTGAAATCAACAATCACCCAATTTTAAGCCACTCCAATTATTATCCATCAACAGTACTCAAAAAAAAATTCAAAAGGACCAAAATGATAAACTTCTTCCTAAAAGTTACCAAAGGAGCCATCAAAATTCAGATAGTATCAATTCCACTCTACATTTCAATCAATACAAAAACAGAAATTCAACCTACTCTACAAAGCATTGGCACACAAATTTAACAACCTAGATTTAGAGCATTGTTCAGTTACAATTTTGAATTGGTCGGGAAACTTGGCATTTCACACCATAATTATGGGACAATTTCACAAATCCAATAACTTCATTAGATTGCTTCAGTAACATGAAGGTTCTGTTCACTCCTTACTTGAAAAACCAAAGAATAAAATTCTAACTCTGTTACATACATGAAGAAATCAATGGATGAGAGTATGAAGGCTTGATTTATGGTGGCCAACGGCCTTATCGAAGGTGGTGGTGGTGGTCCAGAGGGTCTCCTTCCACCCCATAGTTCTTCAAACAATCAAACTCCATTGCTGTAAATGAGGGGGATTAATAGTTTTTAGAAATGGAAATAATATTACTGTTAACACACACAAACACAATATACAATATACTACATCTTGCATTATATTTCCACCCATTTTTTAGCACAACCCAATTATTATCCATCAAAGAAGAGTAATCAGAAAAGTTCAAACCATCCAAAATAACAAATTTCTTCCCAAAATTTATGAAAGATTGTCAAAGGAGACATAAAAAATCAAATATAATTTCATCCATACCCTACATTCCACAAAACTTGGAGAAACAGAAATTCAACGATTCAGAAGATTGTCAACGAAGCAAATTAGCAAGTTCCAACGCAAAATCGAAGTCTCAAATTAAGAAGACGAAGAACAAAAACTTAGGGTTTAAAGGATAAAGGACAGAGAGAGAGAGAGAGAGAGAGAGAGAGAGAGAGAGAAAGAGAGAGAGATTACCGGATTTGAAGAGAGGACGGTGGATGAGAAGAGGCGCCAGAGGGAAGGTTAGAGAGATACTTAGAAGCAAACACTGCTACGTAACGTACGCTACCGTCCAACTTGATCTTCACCACTTTCGATTTCTCGTCTGGTTTCAGAAGACGCCGGCTGGGAGGAAGAAGAGATCAAATCAGGGTCTTGACAAAAGCGCCCTCGATTTCATTCCGAGCACCCGAGTGCTTTTTGGATTAGGGGTGAGGAGGGAA